>JBAMBQ010005725.1:0-36593 GCA_037044495.1 Stegana nigrithorax | reverse complement strand
AAAAAAAAAAAATAGAGAAAAAAAAAACTATAACACACATTCTTCATCATCTTCCCACCAGCTGGACACAAAAAAAAAAAAAAGAAAGCAATTTCAGTAATATAATCATACATATAAAACTATAAGCAAATATCATTAATCAGCAATTAAAAAAAAAAAATATGTGTTAATCAGAAAGTTGCAATGTCAAAACAGATTGAATTAATAATTAAAGAAAAAAAAAATTAATAATAATAACAATATTAAGAAACAAAATTTTTTTTACAAATATTAATTCAATCTCCAAAAAAGGGAGGTGTACTATGTATGTCAATACATTACATTCGCACACAAGCCAGCAGAGTACATTGTCATACATATTATTTTTATTATATGTGTAATAAGCGGTCGTTGTACTCAGCCTTCTGCTGAGACAGCAGAGTCATATGTCCGCTATGCATTTGTTCATGCATAACATATGACATCGCATAACCGCCTAACCCTATTAAGCTGAAGTACATGAGAATATATGTAAACGACGCTCGCGTCGTTAGCTTAGCAGCAACGCTGCATAAGTTCAATAAATTATTAATAAAGTAACATTCAATAATAACGGACTTGTTTTTTTAACAGTATAACATAACAATAGTAATGTCTTAAATTTAGTGTAATAACGTACAGCACAGGTGTATACATTTTTCCTGCTGCGCTTTATCGTGTGTGCACAAAACAAATTTTCTTTAATTTTTCGATAGGGTGATTTTTTAAGAGTTAAATTTTTCAGATTTGCAGCACTGGTTAGTAATGGCGTCCAAACGTCATCTGTCAAAATGTAAAAATTTTAGTATACTCTGCCATTGAATCATGGAAAGACTTACAAACAAGCAACGATTTCAATTTATTCAAATTTATTATCAAAATTCGTGCTCTGTGAAAATGTGCACCGTTTGTTACGACCATATTAAAATTGTGTTCAGCGATGAGGCTTATATCTTGCTCAACGGATACGTAAATAAGCAAAACTGTCGCGTCTGGAGCGATGAACAGCCACATGTCATACAAGAATTACCGATGCATCCCAAAAAAACGACAGTTTGGTGTGGTTTATGGGCTGGTGGCATCATCGGTCAATTTTTCTTTAAGAATGCTCGAAAAAGTGACGCAAAATTGGCCCTTCCGAATGGACCATATGAAACGGAGCCGCGGACAACATTTACATAAAGTTGTCTTTAAAATGTAAATGGCAAAGGCCAATTTATCGATACAAAAAAAATTTTGCATATTGTGAGCGAATTTGATTTTATTCGATTTTTAAAAAAACTACGCTTAAAAAATTACCCTTTAGCGCTCATTGTTAAAAAAAAAAAAAGAGGAAACTTAATAATTCAAATAGACTGATATATTCCTTCTTCTTTTGATGCATGTTTACATTACATAGTGCACAAAATTGCTAATACACGTACATTCAAAGAAAATGATACAAGACCAACAAAAAAACAATAACCACAGAGCGAGCAGACAAAAAGAACGAAGTTAGAAAAATAGCAACAAGACAATAAGTGCGAGCAAAAATGAATATTGAATAAGAATATTAATATAAAGACTATCCTATTGCTTGCTACAGTTTACGAGTAGCTGGTATGAAAAGGCGCTGATCGTCGTTACCGCCTGAAATACAGGTGTTTGTGAGTGCGTTTTAATAATTTAGAAGTTTGAATTACCAAGCTAGCTCATATTTCTTCGTTTTGAGAAAATATTCTGCTTCTTTTTAGTTGTTACGGGAACTTTATTTTGCTTTTTATGAGTGCCTGGTATGAGAAGTCGTTAGTCGATGGTACCGTCTGAAATACAAGAGTTTGAGTGTGCGTGCAGAAACGCACATCGGCGCAACAACTAATGCGCAGTGCACGAGTGCCTTTAGCAAGTGTAATATGGCTCTATGACACTGCTGTCTCAGTAGAAGGCTGAGTACAAAAATCGCTAAGTGCGATGACCTATTATTACTTAATGAGCACATATAGAATGTATGCCAATGTACTGTGTTGGCCTTTGTGCCAATGTTCTGTATTGACATACATACGACACTTCCCTTTTTTGGAGATTGAATTTATATTTGGAAAATGTTTTTCTTTTATTTTTTTTTTTTAAATTATTAATTCAATCTGTTTTGACATTTAAACTTTTTGATTAATTTTATTTGAATTTTTAATTGCTGATTTATAGTATTTGTTTGTAAAAATTCAATATCGTTTTATATATTTATAAATGTAGCTTTATATGTTTACTTAAAAATATATGTCATTACTAGCTGACCCGGCAGACGTTGTACTGCCCTTTTTTCAACATGATGATATTAAACATATTTTATTTTGTCAGCATTGTTTTTTTTAATAAAATTAGTTGTAGCCATATTAAATACAGAAAACTTTAGATATTTACAGACCTTGTACTCACATGAGAATGCAATCCAAAATATCGCTTCATTTTGATTATAATACATACCGTACCCGTCAGATGTCTTATTTCAATAGCCGTTGTTTGCGGTAACTCGTGACACGTGTTGAGTATTTTAGAGGTTATGTAAATCACTTAATTAACTGATCGTGCTCAAAGATAAAACACTAATAATAACCGAAAACTGTAGAGAGAGTGAGAAAAGGCTTATTGTTTGACAGAAATATGAAACTTGTTTGACAGAAATATGAAACCCTACTCCGTTGTGTTTACTGTAGGGTTCTATGTATTTTTAATACCACATAATAAAAACACTTAGAGGTTTGAAAAATAGATAGTAGCCGATTCTCAGACTTACTGAATATGCATAAAAAATTTCATAAGATTCGGTCAAGCCGTTTCGGAGGAGTATGAGAACAAACATTTTCACACGTGACACGAGAATTTTATATGTATAAAGAAGATAATATTAAAATAGTTTTTTTTCGTGTTCAGCTGGTGTGAAGATGATAAAGAATATATCTGTTTTTTTTTTTTTTTTTTTATTTTATATTGTTTTTTTTTTTTATTTATTGTAATTTTTCGTTCTATCTGTATGATGGGTCATTGTTATGTCCTTATTTAAACTGACTGTTATACGAGTATTATTTCTATCATCTATGCTTATAACTGAGAAGAGGCCCTATATATATAATACTACTTAATTTATGTTCTACATTCTGTATTAAGACTAAATCTCCTACTTGTATTTTTGTTTAATTAGACTTTTTGTCATAATGATTTTTTTTTTTTGTGTTAGATCGCCAGGTCTTTTGTGTGCTATTAGCAATTAACATCTTCCTTCTTTCTCGTAAGCGTCTACATTGTAAACGGGATTTACTTGAGTTTTGGAGAGAAAGTCGTGTTTGGACGGGGATTTCTTAAATACTAACTCAAAAAGGCAGTAATCATGTACTATTGATGGGGTTGTATTTGTAGCAGTATGTGAAATATTTTAGCCACTCATCCCAGTCATTCTTGTTTACTGATATGTACGATCGCACGTACTCGTTGGATGTTCTGTGGTTTCTTCAACCGTTCTCAGCGTTTGATGGTGATATGCAGTAGAAGTAATAATCTCTATTTTCAGTAAATTCGCTATTTTATTGCTTTTTGATGTAATTGGTAATGGCCCAATAGTATCTATTAATATTACTTCGAAAGCATCTGCTGGTGTGTCTGTGGTGATCATCTTTTCTTTGTTCTGTTTTTGTGACTTGTTTCTTAGGTATTTGTCACAAGTTTTTACATATCCTGTCACGTCTTTTGTCATGTTTTTCCAAGAGTAGTATTTTCTAATTTTATTTAGAGTCCGCGTGATCCCTGGGTGACCACCCCAGATTGGGTCATCATGATAATTCTGTAAAATATTAAAATTTTCTTCATTGATTTCGATTTTTGTTATTTTTGGCGTCAGTTCTATTATGATTTTCTCGAGAATTTTATTTCCTTTTTCTTTATATTCTGAGACCATGGTCTTTTCAAATATTTTGTCATCTAGTGACTGCTGCAGCTTATGAAATCCATTTTCACCTGTTAATTTTTCAAGCAGTTGGAATAATTCATCCAAATCAATTTCTCCATTAATGATAATGTTGCATATATTTTTGGTAATTACCTTTTTATTTTTATATATTTTCATACAGTCGCCGTCAATTGCTAGCTTGGCACTGTTCTTTCTTAATTTGTAACTGCTTTAGATGCATAGGTTTTATGTACTAAACTAAAAAACAAGTCACGAAAGCGCAAATAATACAAAGGACGAAAAACGTCGCGAATACGCAAAAAGATAAAAAGATAAACTGTGAACAGAGCTGAAGAAAACAAACCCTCAAGCACAGAATAATAAATCTGGAAAGCGCAAAGAATAAAAGCATAAACCGTAAACAGTGCCGAAAAAAACAAATCACTAAGCAAAAACCAAAAAGTCTTGAAAGTGCAAAAAGATTAAAAGATAAACTGTGAACAGTGCTTAAGAAAACAAATCATCATGCACAGAATAATAAGTCGTGAGAGCGCAAAGAATAAAAGCATAAACTGTGAACAGTGCCGAAGAAAGCACCAAGTACAAAACAATAAGCCGCGAAAGCGCCGTACTCGAAGACGATAAATCCAACACATCCATTCCGAGAGAAGAAAAGGATCACAAATTTCAGGACTTTAAGGATAAAATATGACTAATGCCATGCAAGTACTAGTTAAGAGATTATATTGTAAAAGCAAGTCGAGTTTAATTTTCGAATCAGTAGTTTTTGAATAAAAAGTGAACCTTGATTTAACCTTATTAAGACAGCCAGTCGAATTTTTTTTTCTGGTTTTAAAGACAGGTCAATTGTTATTCGTTCTTGAACCAATTTTTTTTTTTCCTTTAAAATATAGGAAGTGAATCCCAAAATCAGTTTGATTGTCTCAATTTTGGCGATATGAATGCTGAGAAACTTCAGGTGATTGTGGCTACGGCAGTGGCTGCTGCATTAGAGAGCCAAATTAGGAAAAATCAAAGGATGCGTAAGGAACTACAGGCTACAATAGACGGACTGACAAACAGACTAAGCTCGTTGGAAATCCCTCCTGACACGGTGCAGGTACACTCAGATGTGATAGTTGACCCTAATGTTGTGTGCGACGAGACTTTAGATATCGCAAAATCGGTACCAGAGTTTAACGGTAACCCGACTCAATGTGGCAATTACGTACTTACGGAACATCTTCAATTCTATTCTTCGAACCCATTACTTTCCGAAGCTATGGAAAATTGCAGAAATAGTGGCCATCCCCAAACCAGGCAAAGATACAACACAGACGTCCTCTTACCGACCAATTAGTCTTCTACCCATTATGGGAAAAATTTTCGAAGAGCTATTTTTTGACAAATTGAAGCCAATACTGGATAAAGAAAAGCTGATACCTGACCACCAATTTGGATTCCGCCACAATCACTCGACTATTCAACAAATTCATCGAGTCACAAATAAAATAATGACTGATCTCGACAGCAAAAAATTCTGCATTGAAGTATTTCCTGATGTTGAAAAAGCATTCGACAAGGTCTGGCACAAGGGGCTCCTACACAAACTCAACAACGTATTTCCTCAAAACTATTTCGAAATCCTAAAAAGCTATATCACTGATCGTCATTTTAGTTAGCACAATCCGCCTAAGAATGCTTAACTCTGCATGCGCGACATCATGTTATTGCACCTGCATTAAAGCTACATCAGCATCAGGATAACATCCGCCACAAAGGCACACGAGGCGCACCTTCAGCAAAATCAGCATGCGCGCTAATAATGGACAGCGACCGCTTACTCTGCCGCAGCCGCTGCCTTTAGCCGACGCCGCGGCTCGACCGCTGCTTGGATGCATAGGTTTCAAGTAGAGTAGCATAAGCCAAACTCGTTAGTCTTTGATCAGTCATGAATTAAATAAATCTCACAAACTCCAAATCGCGTAATTATTTAGCTCAATTGCTTGGACTGGTCGTTAAAATATTTCGCGAAAGTGCAAAAAAAAAAACAACAAGTCGCGAAAGCGTAAATAATACAAAGCACGAAAAACGTCGCGAATGCGCAAAAATAGTCACGGAAGTGCGTTTTTTTTAATAATAACATTAACAAGTTAGTGTCAAAGAAAACAAATCATCAAGCACAGAATAATAAGTCGTGAAAGCGCAAAGAATAAATGCATAAACTGTGAACAGTGCCGAATAAACAAACCACCAAATTCGAAACAATAAGCCGCGAAAGCACCGTACTCGAAGACGATAAATCCAACGCAGCCATTCCGAGAAAAGACAAGGATCAGAAATCTCAGGACTTTAAGGATAAAATAAGACTAATGTCATGCAAGTACCAGTTTAAAAATTTTTTATTGTAAAATCAAGTCGAGTTTAATTTTCGAATCAGTAGTTTTGGAATAATAAGTGAATCTTGATTTAACGTTATTGAGACAGCCGGTCGAATTTTTTTTCTGCTTTTAAAGACAGGTCGAGTGTTATTCTTTCTTGAACCCATTTTTTTTTTCCTTTAAAAAATAACAAGTGAATCCTTAAATCAGTTTGATTGTCTCAATTTTGCCAATATGAAGGCTGAGCAACAAGGTAACCGGCCAGGCCGATTCAATGCTTGCCTATTATAACACGCCCTTGAACTTTGATGCTATCCTCGCGCGTTTAGATTTCACGTACGCCGATAAGCGTCCTATTGATCTCATCGAACAGGAAATGTCTACCCTTTGCCAGGGTAATCGAACGGTAACATAGTATTATGACGAAGTCGATCAGAAGTTAGCTCTCATAAGTAACAAAGTTATCATGACGTATGAGAGAAATTCCGGATTAGCCACTACACTCAGCGAAAAATATAGACAAGACGTTCTGAGAGCATTCATCTCTGGGCTAAGGAAACCGAAAGATCTGCCATCTGCCTTGGCCTTAGCCCAAGAGGTGCAAGCCAACCATGAGCGATATGTGTTCGCGGCATGATTCGCTAATAAAAATGATACAACTATAAAATCCTCCCCAATTTAAAAAACAGAATAACCAAAATCAAAATAGACCTAATGGATTTAGGAAATCCGAGGTATCGCAGGATCCCCAGACAATGGAAGTTGACCCGTCGGTATCTAAATTCCGACAACCAACGTCATTTAATAACAAAAATAACCAGCATGTTCGTAATGCCGAAAACTCGTGCAGATATATTAATATACGTCCCCCAGGATCAACTTCAGGTAGGGACAGGAATTAGCAGCAACGTGTTAACACGCTAGCCCCAAGCCAAAACAACAAAGCAGAATACGAGAAAAACGCCCAGAATGAGGTGGAGGACCTCGAGCAGGAACTGGAGCCTTCAGAAGAACTCAATTTTTTAGGGGTAGATCCCTGCTTCCGTATTTAAGTAAAACCTTAGCAAGAAAAAAATAAAATTCCTCGATGATACTGGTGCATCGAAAAATTACATCAAACCGAGAATCGGGACGAATTATCCACGACAATGGAACTGAAAATCTTCTTTAATTTTTCTGTCGCGATGTTAATAACATTAGTATTAACAAGGAGTATGTCCCACAGAAAGTATTGTCTCATTTCTCTCGCATAATAGACAGTAATTCAAAAGCCTTCGCCGATCCCAACGAGTCTTTATCATTCAACACTAGCTACGATAAGAACATAGGATGATGAACCTTCTTACGCGAAGTCATACCCTTACCCGATGGCATTCGCTGATTTCATTAACAGCGAAATCACGCAGTTGTTATCTGACGGTATTATCAGAAAATCGCGATCGCCTTATAATAACTCAATTTGAATTTTGGATAAAAAGAGAGTAGACTCCGTAGGTAATAAAAAGAAAAGGATGGTCGTTGATTTCAAAAAATTTAACGATAAAACAATAAGTGACAGATATCCTATCCCGGAAATAGGTATTATATTGTCTAACCTAGGGAAGTGCGAGTATTTTACTACTTTGGACCTCAAGTCCGGTTTCCACCAGATAGAATTGGTAGAGCGGAATAGAGAAAAAATGGCCTTTTCTGTTAATAACGGGAAGTATTAATTCTGTCGGTTATCCTTCGGTCTCAAAATCGCCCCTAGCATATTCCAGAGGGCAATAGACGATATCCTTAGAGAAGAAAAGCTGAATTCTGCCACGTCTACATCGACGACGTGATTATATATTCCGACTCTAGCGAAAACCACCTTAACCACATCGACACAGTCCTTAGCAAACTATTTCAGGCAAACATGCGAGTGTCCGTTGGGAAGTCACAATATTTTAGGAACGAATTTTAATATATAGGATTCACAGTGTCCACCGATGGTATTAAGACCAGCGAAGAAAGAACAGAAGCTATCAGAAATTTCCCACAACCAACTACCCTCAGGGGCCTTCGATCTTTTCTTGGCATGACAGGGTATTATAGATGCTTCGTCAGGGAGTACGCAAAAATTGCGAAGCCACTGACAAATCTTTTAAAGGGGGAGAATGGTAATGTCAGCGCTTCACAATCTCAAAAGGTTAAAATTGTCCTCGACGCCAACGGCATCCAGACATTCACCAAACTCAAGAATGTCTTGATATCAGAGGACGTTATGCTGATTTCGACAGACCGTTCGATCTTACGACGGACGCATCCTCTGACACACTTGAAGCAGTGCTTTCCCAAGACGTTCGGCCGCTTATAATGATATCTAGATCATTGAAGAAAAGGGAATAACATTATGCCACCAACGAGCGGGAACTACTCGCAATAATCTGGGCACTTAAGAAGCTACGTAACTACTTGTACGGTTTTAGGGATCTCAAGATTTTTACTGACCACCAGCCGCTTACGTTCGCTATATCTGAAAAGAACCCTAACTCAAAAATCAAATGTGGAAAAGCGTTTATCAGAGTTCCACCCGAAGCTAATTTACAAGCCCGGTAACGACAACGTTGTTGCGGACGCTCTATCACGCCAGTATATCAACGCCATGGAAGACGATAACGACTTGGTTGCAGCGACTGCTCACAGCGAGGAGTCGCAGGCGTACGCCATAGAATCCGTCGCTCGGCCTTTGAATTGCTTTCGTAATCAAATAATCGTTGAACAGGGCAAGTCTCCTAGCAAGCGAACCTTCATATTATTCGGAAGCAAAGGATAACCTGATAACTTTCAAAGACCCTACGGTACTTTTAACAGTCCTGCAGGGAGTTGTCAAGGAGGACACGGTCAACGCTATACTCTGCGAATTACCCGTCTTGAATCAATTCCAACTTGAACTTATTAAGCTTTTCCCGTCTACGTGGTTTTGGCACACTAAGCGGTTTGTTATGGACATTTTTGACCCAGACGACCAGATGGAAATCCTGCTTGCTGAACACAACAGAGCGCACAGGGCGGACCAGGAGAATGTTAAGCAGGTTCTTAACGACTACTTTTTCCCAAAAATAGACAAACTCGCTCCTGAGGTAGTATCCAACTGTAGAGTATGTTCCAAAGCCAAATACTAGCGGCACCCTTCTAAGCAAATAATTGGCGAAACCCCAATACCGACCTGCGCAGGTGAAATACTTCATATTGGTATATTCTCAACCGACGCGTTTCACTTCCTGACTTTCATCGACAAGCTCTCCAAGTTTGCGATGGTGCAACCAATAGCGTCTAGAACGATAATAGACGTGAAGCCGGCAATTCTACAGTTAATGAATATTTTCGACAAAACACACATCATATACTGCGACAATGAGAAGTCGCTCAACTCCCAACTCCTCAACTATTAGGGTTATTCTACTAAACCATTTCGATGTAGGTATAAAAAACGCCCCCCATTACACAGTACCTCCAATGGGCAGGGCGAGAGGTTCCACAGCACCCTGGCAGAGATAACTAGGTGTCTGAAACTAGAAAGGAAAATCAGTGACACAGTTGACTTAATTCTCCTGTCCACAATAGAGTATAACAAGACCATTCACAGCGTAACCAGGGAGAAACCTAAAGACGTCCTCTTCTCTAGCTGTCCTACACTAGTAAATAAGGTTAGAGAACTCGTTGAAACAATACAGAGAGCTAACCTAAAAGTCCATAACAAAGAAAGGCGAACACACTATTAGGAACCGGGAGAAAAAATAATGATCAAGGTAAATGACGGCTAGGTAATAAACTATCCCCTTTGTATGTAAAAGAGGCTGTTGAAAAGGATTTAGGTAACACGGTGCTCATGAAGGGTAGAATAGTACACAAAGATAACATCATATCTAGTAACCAAGCCTTACTAACACCACCTTCCCCTCCACAGGCTTCTAACGACAATCATACTCTACTTGATTCCCCTAATGCGGACAAAGCTTATTGACTACACGGACTCTGACTTCATACCTATAGAGGACGGGGACGCGTTGATTTGGACAGACTACGGATACCTTAGACACATGACCCACTTGGACGAGTACAGACAAATTGCCGACGAAACTTTAAACATGACTGCGCTTTTCCCACAGTCACACATGAGGAAGCTTCTTACGGCTGACATAGATCAAGTGGACAGACTGCTGGATATCCTTGATACCCACCATCGCATGACCAGAAGCATAAATAGCCTTGGGACAGCACTGAAATACCTTGCAGGGACACCGGACTTTGACGATTTTAATAAACCGAAGACCAGACAGGCGGACTTGATCGACGCAAATAACAGACAGGTAATACCAAGCTACAAGAGCATATAAACGGACTTACCCGGACTGTCAACAAAATCATAGCCATGACAAAAAACATTGAGATCGACACCGGGCATCTCTTTGAAATTTTCCTAGCCAGAAACCGAGCCATAGTCACCTACCTAAACCAGCTCATATTATCCATCACGCTGGCAAGGTTGAAACTAGTCAACCCGGTAATTTTAGACTCAGGCGACATAGCCGAAATTATAAAAATCGAAAACTCGACTAGCTTCAGCGTAGTGCACTTTCTAATTAAAATCCTTAGAATTAAAGATATCTGTAAAAAATTTACTGTCCTACCAGTTGAACATAGAGAAAAGATTTTGCATCTCAAAGACAGCATGATCGCAATCTGCAAACACCGAAGATACACCCTGACAGGGTGTCAGAATTCAATATCAAGCGCAATCTGCGGGGCCACAAACAAGACATCTTGTGCCCAACAACTACTTTCTGGGGCCGTAGCGTATTGCTCAACCACCACCGGCCACTTGCCCGCTGTAAAAGTCATTGATGACGGCCTGATCGTAATCAACAACGAAATGGCAGAAGTTTCCGAGGACTCCGGTACTACGAAGACAATCAACGGCACTTTCCTGGTCATTTTTTTGAAGGAAGCCACCGTGAACGGAACCAGGTACATCAATGAAAACGCAACCCCCATTGACCGACCAGCACCTAGAGCCTTCCCGGCACTTCATTTGACAAGCCACACGGAGGTACTATTACTACCCTTTCTCCAAGAGGAAAGTCTACAAAACATCCGCCACATCGCTAGCATTCAACAAGTAATAAGGCAAAGATCGACATTCCTTTTGACATCCGCGGTTATCTTACTGACAATTGGAATAAACATCCTGGCCGCAACCAAGATCTACGAAAAAAGGATAGCCGCAAGAATATGCAACAGAGTAACAGCAAGAATCCTAGAGGCTGCCGGGACGGCCGCTCCTGAGAGGGGGAGCAGTACGCATAATCCGCCTAAGAATTCTTTACTCTGCATGCGCGGCATCATGTTACCGCACCTGCATTAAAGCTACATCAGCGTCTGGATAACATCCGCTACAAAGGTGCACGAGGCTCAACGTCAGCAAGATCAGCATGCGCGCTAATAACGGACAGCGACCGCTTACTCTGCCGCAGCCGCTGCCTTTAGCTGACGCCGCGGCTTGACCACTGCTTGGATGCATAGGTGTAGGGTAGCATAAGCCAAACTTGTTAGTCTTAGAGCAATCATGAATTAAATAAAACTCACAAGCTCCAAATCGCATAATTATTGAGCTCACTTGCTAATTTATACAACAAAGAGAAGTTACCCAATAAAACATGTTATAATAAACGGAACTGATATTCCTATAGTCAATGTGGCGAAATACCTGGGCATGCATATCGACAGCAAGCTGATATGGAATTATCATATTACTAAAAAGCGAGACCAGATCAACATGAAATTCAAACAACTGTACTGGTTGCTTAACCGAAAATCCAAATTATCAACTTATAACAAACTCTTGATATACAACTCAATAATAAAACCAATATGGACTTATGGACTTCAGTTATGGGGAACAGCTAAAAAAACCAACCTGGACAATCATACAACGACAACAATCAAAAATATTACGAGTTATCACCAACGTACCCTGGTATGTCTCTAATAACGACATTCATCATGACCTTAACGTTCCAACAGACGCACAGCAAATACAAAAAAAAAGCCGTAGACACCAATCAACAATCGAAGTGCATTGCAACAACGATATAAATACATTACCAACGCTCGAGCTAACCCTTCCCAGAAGACTACAAAGACGCCGTCCAATCGACTTAATATAACAAAATTAACACACCATCAACACCTACCCAAATGAAAGGAAAAAAGAATCCCTCGCTATAGGCAGTGAACGATACAGTATCTCTCGAGAACGGCAAAGCTGTGTGCAGTAACCGCCTGCAGCCGAGGTGTTCCTATTTTAAAAAAATTTTATTTGCACTTGCGATTTGTACTTCTTTCATTCTGGTTCCAGGTCCAATCACATATCTACATATTATGTATATCGGTTCACTATATTATATAGCTGCCATAGGAAAGATCGGCCGAAAAACAATATTTAATGAGAATAACTTTTTTGTTTACATATTAAGATATCGTTACCAAATTGCATGTGACAGTTTCAGGCAATATCAAATTACATTCCTGAATATGATAAATATCGGTTTCGTATAACATATAGCTACCATAGGAACGATCAGCCGAAAAATGGCTTTTTTTTTGGATTCGGTACATGGTTTCTACAGTCGGTTACGCCCGACTATAGCCCTGCCTTTCTAGTTAACACTTTGACTGTGTGAATGAAAAAAATCAAAGCCAATTTGGCTACGCCAAATATGAAAATTTGGTGGACGCGTTTAATAAATCTAGCAATATGAATGGAATAATATGGGAATTGAAAAATTTTTACATAATTTGTAAATGGAATAATAATTATTAATTGATAATTCAAACATATAGTGCAATATTAGAAACATGCGCAATTGTTAAAAATAAATTACATATTAAATAATGTAAAAATATTCATAAAAAATGTTTTTGATATTTAACTATTCATTCATTACTTAGCAAACATCAAAAATATGCATTAGTGCGAGCAGCATATGAATAGACAGAAAAGGAAACAATATCATTTGAAATCTCTTCAAAAGCGCATACACAAAAAAATAAAAACCTAAATCAAAATAAAGACAAACAATTGTCATTAAAGCATGAATGCGATCAGCATATGCATATCAAAGGAAAGAAACACAAACACATAGATTAGAAAATACTTGCCGACAGAGTACATTATAGCAGTTTGACTTCCAATACACGCTGCCTAATTTTGTCATTTCAATTTGGCATGCCGTTTGTATGAAATGCGCCTTCTTAGTATATATATTCTCTTATACAAACACTGTCGATTGCAGTGTATCTAAATGCTGTATGAAAACGACATCGATTGATGTTTCAAAATAACAAATTTAAATTGTATTTCAGGCATTTCGATTAGATTTAATCTTTTGTCAAAGCAGTTTTACTTTTTTTAATTTTTGTAAAACTATTCAATTTAATCTGAATGTAAGCAAAGACATGCGTTTTCAATATTTTCATATGTCCCCGACAAGATTTTAACGCATACTACAAACTGATTAAAAACCAAAAATAAAAAACCAACTCAAAAAAAAATTTTACAGTTTTTCCCTTCGGGGTAAAAACATGGGATCATTTAATAATGTCATTGAGGATTTGAGAAGTGTCATAAGAAATAGAAAGGCATTTGCAAAAACGAAAAATCTAATCATATATCATCACTCTGTTGGTGAGTGAGTGAATGAAAGGGAATGTCCATGCAGACGGTGGACGACTCTATAACACATGACCCCGTGGTCTGTTTTGGAATGCAACCCTAGTGTCAAAAATATTACCTACAAAAACAAATTACAAGCAATTATCAAATTCTAATTGATGCCTTGTTCAAATTTTAATTACATTATAAAGCTAATATAACTAATACAGCCGTATCCTTGATATTCCATACAAAAAACATTACCACAAATCATGGTGTAATAAATAGAAGGTGACGCCAAGGTGTTACAGAAACCGGACCACTCTCATCATCGTTAGGTGGCGTTCTCATTAGAGCGCCGCTATATTGTATGAGTGACGTCATAGGAAAAATTGCTTTATGTTTTGTCTGATTTACGATACATTAATATTTACATGCATAACATTTATTATTAAACACAATTTTTATTTTATTTAATTTAATTAATTTTATTTGTGCATTGTATTTCACTAATTGTGCCTTAATTGCTGGCAGCTTCTGGCAGTTGGCGTGTTTGTGTGTCGCGTTTAAGCATTTTCAACCACAATTAAAAAAGCACTATATAAAAGAATATATGCAAATAAGTAAATAAATTAAAATAAGGAATATTATTAAGAAATCAAAAAATAAAAAAAATTCTTTCCGATAGCAGGTTTTAAACCACCGAACAGGTGGTGTGTAGAAATTACAAAAAAAACTTTCACCGTCGCTCGACCGATTGCGCTATATGGCATGTTTACAACACGCTGCTTAAAACGTGTTATGAAATATTTTTTGATATTTTCGGCTGAATACAGAGCCAAATACTAGGGCACAACGCATATCAGCCGATAACCCAGCTTATAGACATTATTAAATAACAAAAATTTCCGCCAAAAGATCTTAACTCAAGCTGCCATGAATGCTGGGCCATGGACTGACCGAGCTATGGAGCTACCGAGACTTTAAACTTGTCCTTGCTTAATTATGTATCTACGTTAGAATTATATCTAAACTTCACGTTAGTTCTAAATTTTATTTCTCCCTTGCGAGCGTAAAGATGTGTCACATCAAAAAACTTTATTTTAACGTACATTACAATAACTTATTAAAGACAACCCCAAGGTAAAACATCAGCATAATTTATTTAAATATCTCACTTTGCCACAATATCACATAATTAAGAGACCGTCTTTAAACATTTCTCAAATATGTCTGTTTCAAAAGTCCACAAGATGACATATAGATAACGCTACAAGAATTTTTTCATTATGATTCAAAAGAAGGATGTTAAAATTTCATGATATTCTACTTATAAGTTTGTGAGTTATTGTGCTAAGATTGACACTACTTTTGTGATTTTCAAAACAATGGATCAAAAACATTTTCGTGCTTTAATTTTACTCTGCTTTTTTAGGGGAAATAATACCGTTCAAGCAAAGAACTGGCTTCAATAGTGTTATAAGCACTCCATTTCATCAGAAAAAAAAATTAAAACATTGGTTTTCAGACTTCAAACGTGGTCGTAGTGGTACCGATGATGCAGAACGCAGTGGACGTCCAAATGAGGCAGTAAGACCAGAAACGGTTAAGAAAATCCACAAAATGGTATTGGATGATCGCCGGCTGAAAGTGCGTAAGCTAGGTAAAATTGTAGTCATTTTAAAAAGTGCTATACATCGTATATTGACAGAAAATTGGTGTCGCGAAACTACATGAATTGAACTTCGAATTGCGCCCACATTCACCGAACTCGCCAGATTTATCTTTCAGCGACTACTGGCTGTTCGCAGATCTCAAAGAAAATACTCACCGGTAAGTTATTTCGCTCGAATGAAAAGGTTATCGCTGAAACTGAGCCTATTTTGAGGCAAAAGATAAATTGTTCTACAAAAGTGATATCGAAAAGTTGGAAAATCGCTGTATTCGTTATATCGCCATCGAAGGCAACTACAATATGTTAAATAATAAAATCGAGTTTAGTCAAAATTTTGTTTATATACCCCGTACCAAAAAGTGGTAAAGGGTATATTAAAGTTGTGCAAATGTATGTAACGGTCAGAAGGTGCTGTGGCAGACTCCACAAAATATATATATTCTTGATCAGCATCGAAAAGCGAGTTGATATATTCATGACCGTCTGTATGAACAAACCGATCTCGGAAACGGTAAGACCTACAATCACCACATTTTGCACGAAGACTCTCCCAATAAGCATAACAAATTTTTTTTTTTTTTTCGATATTTGACCTATAACATACAGCTGCCGTAGGAACGATCTAGTGAAAACCCACATATAGTAAAAAATAAACTCTTTTTTTTTCAAGATATTTTCACCAAATTTTGGACCTAACAGTTTTAGCTAATGCCTAATTACATATCTCAATATTATAAATATCGGTTTACTATATCATATAGCTGTCATAGGAACGATCGGCCGAAAAACCACATTTACTGAGAAAAAACTTTTTGTTTATTAAGGTATCGTTACCAAATTTTAGATTTGATGATTTTAAGTAATATCAAATCATATTCCCAAATATTATAAATAACGGTTTTATTATTATTATTAGCGGGGCTGGAAATCATGTACTGTCACCTAATATAGATCTATTGTAATCCCGTTGACTGCAGTAACTCTATAAGTCCTATATCTTGCAGAAAGGCAAGGATACTTAGGGGGTCAAGTGCCGGGATTAGCCCGACCGTCTCTTGATATCCCTAGTGACGTGTTATTCGCTTCGATAGCGCATCACATTCTGATAGGATATGTATTGGCGTTTCCACCAATGTGTCGCAAAAGAGGCATGTATCGGTATCAGAAAGATCGAGGTTGAACATGTGCTTCCGTAGTCTGCAATGACCAGAGAGAAAGCCTGTGAGTATTCTCAGTTTTTTCCTATTTAAGAGTACTAAATAGAATGATTTTTTAAAAGTCAAGTTTTTTAGGTTGGCAGCACTAGTTAGCAATGGCGTCCAAAGAAAGAAAGACTTACAAACGAGCAACGATTGTAAATTATCAAAATTTATTATCAAATTTGTGCTCTGTGAAAAATGTGCACCGTTTGTTACGACCATATTATGGTCGTCATAATCGACCTGGCTCAACGGATACGTAAATAAGCAAACCTGTCGCATCTGGAGTGATAAACAGCCACATGCCATACAAGAATTACCGATGCATCTCGAAAAAACGACAGTTTGGTGTGGTTCATGGGCTGGTGGGATCATCGGTCCATTTTTCTTCAAAGACGACTGTGGAAGAAACGTTATTGAACCTTCCGAATGGACCATCGATACAATAAAAATTTTGAATATTTTAAGCAAATTTTGATTTTGAATTTTGAATTTGAGTGTTTTATTCGATTTTTAAAAAAACCACGCTTAAAAAATCACCCTTTAGTCTTAAATCTTTTTTGGTTAAAACCACCATGCATAGTTTTTGCATATTTGAGACCTGATTGGTTTACCCAGAGTTTGTTCCTGAGTTTAACCTCAAGGTTTCGGAGATATTCTCCGTCTGTGTGAGCGCCAATGCCTAAATAGGGTTCTGGTCCTATCATTGCATTGGCTGCTCCTTTCCTAGTTAGTTTGTCAGCTTCTTCGTTACCCCGGATGTTGGCATGGCCTGGTACCCAGAGTAATGAAACTCTGTTACATGAGGCCAACGACTCAAGGGCATTTTTGGTTTCTATGACCAGTTTTGACTTCAGGCTATATGAGGATAGAGCTCGTATGGCTGCCTGACTGTCGGAAAGAATGGCTATGTCTTTGTTTTTATAGCCCCTCTCGATGTTTAAATGTGCACACCGATTTATGGCGCATATCTCCACTTGGAAAATACTGGTGTTCTTGCCGAGGGATTCATAGTACCTTGTGCGAGGGCCGAAGACACCCAGGCCGGTACCTTCCTCGGTCAAGGAGCCATCAGTGTACCACTTTATTGCATATGGTTTGATATTATATGCCTCGCGTTCCGTTGTCCAACTTCTTTTAGTATTAAGACCAATGTCATAATTCCTTGAGAAGTGGACGGTGGTGGTAATTGTATCTCTGGGGAGCGTAAATAGGGTTAGGTTTTCGCTAATCCAATTTTGGGCGGCTGGATTTAGCTAGTCTCCCGTGCAGAGACGTAGCAATGTTGCCTTTATTAGATTGGAGATGACGCTATGAAGTGTAGTTAGATCTAGGAGTTCTCCATTGCCGCAGTTGGGCATGTTCTCATAGCGCCTAGTGATACTTACGCATGCTAAGCGCTGGAGAGAATTCAGTCTATTCTGGACAGAAACCAGATTAGCTGTTTTTCCCCATGCTATGGCACAATAGGTGAGTCTTGGCTTGGCAACCATGTTGTAGAGCCAGCCCAGTATCTGGGGACTACATCCCCAGCTACGCCCCGCAAAATTCCTACAGACCATGATTGCATTTGTACATTTTCAAATTTCTTCGTCCATGTGTTTTGACTAGTTTAGTTTCTGGTCAAAGATTACTCCGAGGTACTTGATCTCGCTAGAGAAAAGGATTTCGGAGACTCCTAGGTGAATTTCACTTAGGCGAATTTCCTAGGCGAATTTCACTTAGGAAACTCCACAATAGTGGTGATAAACAACATTCTGAATTGAAAATATAAATCTATTTCGTCCTCTTCAAAGTAATCCCCTTCTGCTGTAATAAACTTATTCCAACGAATTTTCCAGTTATCATAGCACTCGGCAAAGTCATCTTTCGAAAGAGCCTTTAGAGCCTTCTGCGATTCAGCTATTATTATCTCAGTCGAGTCAAAACCGAGAGGGCTCTTGAGTTTGCTGAATAGCCAGAAGTCACACGGAGCCAAATCAAGAGAATAAGCAGGTTGAGAAACGGTATTTGTTGAATTTTTGGCGAAAAGCTCATGAAGAATCAGAAGAATTGGTTTCCCATAACTCCGGCCTATTTTTGCGAACAGCTTCAAGCAAACGACGCATAGCACTTAAATAATATTCCTTATTAAAGGTGGAAGAAGTTTAGAATGCACCGCCCTACGATGATCGGATCACCTTTCAATTTGATTACAGTAGTACTATACTCTGCTCTTCAAGAAATACCCTGAATGTACGATTCGAACAATCGAAGCCAAGTCAATGAAATATAACAGACTATTTTAAGTAATTTTTTTGTGTACTATTTGAAGAGCATAGTTTATATTTTTCTTTTAGTAAGGATATAATTAATAAATATAACTTAAAGTACTTCTTTTATCGTTATAAAATACATATTTTAATTAATATTGTTATGATTTCGTATTAAAAAGAAACTAGAAAGGCAGGGCTTAGTCGGGCGAAACCGACTATAGAAAACCCTGTACCCAATCCAAAACTGAATATATTTTTTTGTTGCTTTAATATTTTGTATTCATTATGTAAGGATGTCTTAAGAAAAAAAAAATTTTTTTTTAGTAAAAGCTATTTTTCGGCCGATTGTTCCTATGGCAGCTATATGTTATAGTTAGCCGATATTTATAATATTCGAGAATATGATTGGATATTACTTAAAATCATCAAATCTAAAATTTGAAAAGTTATCTTAATAAGCAAAAAAGTTTTTCTGAGTAAATGTTGTTTTTCGGCCGATCGCTCCTATGACAGCTATATGATATAGTAAACCGATAGATATAATATTGAGATATGTAATTAGACATTAGCTAAAACAATTAAATACAAAATTTGGTGAACATATCTTAAAAAACAAAAGGGTTTTTGTTACTAAATGTGGGTTTTCATCCGATCGTTCCTATGGCAGTTATACAAGGTGAGTTCCAAAGTAAACAGGACTTTTTGAATCTAGCGCCCTCTAGTGGCGCCATCTATATGTCAACTGGTGCGTTAGAATCTGCTATCGTTTATCGACTTCCAGTAAAAATTTCATGACATTTCATCTATTGGAAGTGAGGTTATTGCGTTTTAAGTGTCAGTATGTTTTTGTCATCGGTGCAAGCCTTTTGAATGGCCTCTACGTCTGCATAACGCTTTCCTTTCATCGGCAAATGCATTTTTCCGAAAAGGTAGAAGTCGCACGGTGCCATATCAGGTGAATACGGGGAGTGGTTGATGGTTAAAATGTGATTTTTGGTCAAATAGTCGGACACAAGCGTCGATCGATGAGACGGCGCATTATCGTGCAACAAACGCCAACTTCCATCTTCTCGCACCGATGACAAAAACATACTGACACTTAAAACGCAATAACCTCACTTCCAATAGATGAAATGTCATGAAATTTTTACTGGAAGTCGATAAACGACAGCAGATTCTAACGCACCAGTTGACATATAGATGGCGCCACTAGAGGGCGCTAGATTCAAAAAGTCCTGTTTACTTTGGAACTCACCTTGTATGTTATAGGTCGAATATCCAAAAAAATATACTTCTTATGCTTATGGATTGGGAGAGTCTTCGTGCAAAATTTGGTGGTTGTAGGTCTTACCGTTTCCAAGATCCGTGCGTTCATACGGACAGACAGAGAGACGGATATGGCTAGATTGACTCGCCTTTCAATGCTGATCAAGAATATATATACTTAATTGGGTCTGCCACGCTTCCTTCATGCCGTTACATACATTTGCACAACTTTAATATACCCTTTATAATTTTTTGGTACAGAGTATAATTATTATTTTTTGGTACAGGGTATAAAAACACAAAAATATATGTGGATATCACTTACAAAAACTATTATTTAAAAGGACTAATTTTTGGCGGTCCTTTGAATATCGTTATAAACGATTTCGAATGTATACTTTTTCTTTGTAATAGAAAACGAACAGGGAGAAAAAATAGAATAAGTGCAATAGTTTTTCGGCGGAATTTTTTACCATTACTCTGCGTTGATTCGAACGTCCGTTACGGGAGACAAGAAAATCCTGTAAGAATATCAAATACAAAGTGCGGTAAGTAATTAAAAAAAAAGCGCCCAGTAATAATTAAAAGTGATGCCGAACAAAAAGTGCCGCCGAGCAACAAAAATCTATACTATATATAAAGCAAAACTTAACCACAACTTCTGCGAATAAAAAGGAAGCATATTATATACTTTGCGTCTATCTTTTTGTGGTCAGGTCGCATAACTCAGTTCTTCCTAGGAGTTGTAGTCGGGCTATCCATAGCGCCGAAAATAACTTGTTCTTTTTTACTGAAACCCCATTTCTTGATAGCTTGTACGCTACCGATTCATCAAAGATTGTAACCTCTTTGCAGAGCGGAATGTGTATCCTACACTTAGGCCCATTTATCGCTGTTTCGGAACCGCCTGTGAACCATTTTAGTTCATCTCCATTGAGCAGTGTTCTGTTATCAGTCCACTCACTTCTAGAGGGTAGTTTTATCCTGTATCTTTTGTGAGGTCTGAGTGTTGGATCTGCATCATTACTAAATATGGAGTTGAGTTTGGATGGTTGCACCCGACTCAGTATTTCCAGGTGACCCCTTGTGATTGCCTTTTTTAGAGCTATAAATGGAGTGAAGGATTTGTGGTTCCATAGAAGCCAAGTCAATGAAATATAACAGTCTTTGTAGTTTAGCACTATTGGGCGTATCATATACTTGTATACCCAATTAGACACCTTTGGGTTAAGGCCCAAAGCGTCTGTCTTGTTGCATTGTTTTGCTTCTTTGCTTCTTTATAGTGCTGTTTAGATGTTGTTCCTAGGTGAGTTTTCTATCTAGGATAATCCCGAGGTATTTGGAATCTTTCTGCATTGATATCTGTGTACAGTGTGAATAGAGTTGGTAATATAACTTTATGTTGTCGTATAAATGGAACAATTGTGATCTTGCTTGTAAGTCCTTCATCAACACACCAGTTCCAAGCTATGTTGAGTGCGTTTTGCATTTGTTCTATGATGATTTTATCAAACTTACCTTTTATTACAATTATTATGTCATCTGCATAGCCAATTATCGTATAGCCGTTACTGTTAGGTCTTACCAGTAAATTATTTACTATTGTAGTATTGACCATAACAACGGTGAAAGAACTCTGGATGCCAAGAGAGATGTTACTAAGCCTACAATATATTTAACGTTTTCTTAGGGCATCCACTGTTAGTATATTATTAACTCCCCGTCGCTCTAGAGCTTTTGTCATTGATTTATGGCTAGCATTATCAAAGGCACCTTCTATGTCTATGAAAGAGCATAGTGCTGAAGACCTTGAGTCGAGTGCTTTTTCAATATGCTCTACAAGTTTGTGCATTGCAGTTATAGTTGATTTTCCTTTTTGATATTCAAATTGTAGATTGTGTAACAGTTTAGTTGCCATTAGTGTATTTTTGATGTAAAGATCAAAATCTTCTCTAGACTAACTGGTCTAAAGGCATTGGCTAATTTAGATTCTCTTGTTTCTCCTTTAGAAATAAAGATAACTTTCACTTCACACCATCCTTTCGGAATTGAGCCTAGTTGAAGGCTTTTCTGAAGAGAATCACCTCTTTTCGGTTGAGCGTGTATATTTCTTATTATTTACTAACTTTATACTAACCAGAATTTGATCCAGTCTGCCATTTTATTTATAATGTCCTGTAGTTTGTTGGTGGTTGTAAATAGGTTTCTGTTTGCATAGAGTAGGACTGTATCGTCAGCGAAAGTAGCTATCATTACATCTTCATCTTTTGGTTCTGGAATGCCTGTTGTGAAGAGCGGAATCCTTGATTCTATTGTTCGTAATGATGAAGTGGTATCGTTGAATTTGATGTAGAGTTTGCGTTCAGAAATATAGCTTTCTAGGATTAGCGAAATATTTTGCGGCAGCCATTCTTTTAGCTTGTACATTAGCCCCTTATGCCACACCTTGTCAAAGGCTTTTTCGATATCTAAATAAACTCCTGATCTAAGTACAGCGTTGTAGATATTTCGTATATAACAAACTGCTGCAAATGGTAGCTCTTTTAATATTTTGCCAGTAATTTGTTCGTAACTTGGGGGGTTTTGTGAGCTTCATTTTTTTGGAAATCCTTGATTCTTCGCTTTTGTTGTAAATGGTGAAAGTCTTAGGTATCTACTTGGTCTGTAGCTTTCTGGTATTTGATTATTGCTGAGTTGTCCATCTAAGAAAACTTTTTCGAAGTAGTCAGCTAGGGTTGTTGCCTTTTCTTTTTTCGTGCGAGCCCAGCAGCCGTTGTCGTTTTTTATTGATGGTATGTGAGGCGTTTTGTTTAAAAGTTTTTTTGTAATTCTCCATAATGAATAATTTGTGTCTGATGTTGCAATTAGATTTTTAATTCGGTTGCAAGATTCTGTATCGTTATTTTTTGATTTTGTCTTCCGGAAATTGAATTTGTTGCCTTCCTTTGCACAGTGACCTACAATCTTTTAGTAGTCTCTTGATTTTAGGGTTGCTTTTTCGTGTTGTTCGTTTTACGTTTGATTGATTTAAATTTGCTGGCCCATTCCACCTTATCATAAGTTATGTTAATAATAAAACGCATAGTAGGCGAGAGTTTTTGGCAGAAGATCAAGTGTGTCCCTTACAAAGCAAAGAAATGATGGCATTGCATTGAATCCGGCAAAGTCGTTAGAACCTTTGTCACAAGCATATTCTCAGATAATTTCACACACATGAACTCCAACTGCTTTGCGATTTTCTGCAGCTTGGTAATGAGCTTCGCTATGGTGTTCTCAGAATCTTTAGTGTACTGAAAAAATCCCTATTTAAGTAAACGTATAGATGTTCCAAAAAAAAAAAAAAAAAATAATGAAAACAATATCGTGTCTTCATTTGCAACCAGAAAACTATTTGAACAAATTTAAAAAAGATAGTGTAAAAGGCTGAGCAAAACATTTTTTGGAGGAAATCCATGACAGTGGAGAGCAGCGTTGTCACCAATGAAGAGGATGTATCTGCGACTTCTAAGCGAAACGGGTTTCCAAATGCGTATTGCAAAAGAAAAAGGAATACATCGCACAACCGTTTGCAAAACAGTGAAAAGGGCTTTAAAGAAGGTAATCAATAAAGACCATGTGTGGATTAAATTTCAATAATACTGACGAAATCAAACTGGCTCTTAGTGGGCATTACGATATGACTTACTTTGCACTTTTGGAGCAATAGATTGCACCCATGTTGCAATAAAAAACCACCTAATAATGGCAATGAATATATTAACCGCAAGTGCAATTGTTATTTCATGCCCAAAACTTTTGAAAATAATCTTCAGGAAATGAAAACTAATAATTGTATTTTGCATGAATATGATTACAAAGATCGGAATAAAGCATCACCAATTTAGTACCGGTACCAAAAAAAAAACCCAAAAAGTGCGGCAAAACAGAAAAAATAGTAATTAATTCTCAGCTGTCCACTTTGTTGGTATCGTTTCAAAACTTCAGAGGAATTAATTCTTAACTTAAAAGATTATTTCTTGAAAGCTTTTCTTTTGATTCTGATTTTATTGTGTTTGTTGAAACCTGACTCCGGTCAGAAGTACTTAACTCAGAAACTTTTAATAGTAGTTCTGTAACTTTAAGAAGAGTCTCTATATGCTGATGAAATACTTACCCCTTTCTCTGTTAATATAGAATTTCTTTGTGTAAAAGTTTCAGTTAATAATTGCAATATATTTTTAACTTGTTCTTATATTCCACCTTCGTCCGATGATACAGTTTACACTGCTCATTTGGACTCTATAAAATTCATCCACTCTCTTCTTCACACCGCTGACTATTTTAGTTATAGGTGATTTTAATCTCCCGCTAGTCTCTTGATCCTCTTCTGATCTTTCAAATTCCACTGTACCTGGTTCTTCATGTAAATTTGTTGATACAATATTAGACGATTCTCTTAAGCAAATAAATTTTATTACGAATTGCATTAATCGTACTCTTGACTTCATTTTTGCGTAGGTCTAATCCGTTATCTACCCCTGATAGATAGATACCACTCTTCTTCACAGCTACAGATTCTTTTGAAGACGTCTTCATTGAATTCGCCTATTAGGAAGTTTAGTACATCTTTTTGTTTTTAAAAAACTGATTTCTCTTTCTACTTTATATTCCATGGGTAATATCGATAAATATGTGCAGTAGTTTTTCCCGCGATTTAATTCGGTTAAAAAATCGTAAAAATCGTCTGTTTAATAAATTTAAACGTACCGGTTTGGCAGTTGATTACGCAAATTATACTGTCTCGCACTATTTTAATCATGCGAATAAAACTTACTATAATTCGTACTTAAGTAATGTTAAATTGAATATTACACGTGATCCTCAATCGTTCAATAATTTCATAAATTCAAAACACAGGTCTAATACTTTTCCCTCCATTATGAAGCTAGTTAATGCTAAGGGATGTAATAATATTATTACTTCTAACTTATTTGCCATCTTCTTCCAAAATAATTATACTACCTAATCAATTCCCCAGTTTTTGATGAAAAAATTCTTGTGTCTTATTTACTATGTATCTATTGAACCCACTATTTCTGTTGGGCCGGACGGAATTCTGCATGCGATTTATAGAACTGCACTAGCGCTTTACTTCTTCCTCTTTGTAAGTCATTTCATTAACAGTTACGACCTTTTCCTTTCCTATGGTATAGCCTCTCTATGAAAAAGGGAATCAAAGGGATATTTCAATCTACCGAGTTATTGCTAAACTATGCGCAATACCAAACTTGCTGGAACATATAATTACTACTCAGCTTCAGCATTATATTATTCCGAATTTGAGTCTCTGTCAACATGGCTTCTCTAAAAAACGATCGATAGTTACAAATCTTCTGGAATTCGCTTCACTTGTTTCCAGTGGATTTTTTTATTGTCAAACAGACGTTATTCATACTGATATTAGTAAAGCATTTGACATTTGACAGTTTTTGCCATTCGTTGCTTCTTACTAAATTAGATAGATTTGACACCTTCGCCTAAACTTGGATTGCTAGATTTTTAAGGAGTTGGTCCCAAAAAGTTTTATTTAAACCACAAGGTAGCCACTTAGGTCCTTTGCTCTTCACCATTTTTATAAATGATTTTCCATCGGTTATTATAAGAATGCTTCATGCATTGTGAAAAATTTCAGATAATGTCTTTTACTCGCAGTATCCTAGGTTATATTCCTACTCCTTAAATGCTTCTACTTTAGCACGTGTTTATGAATTTAATGACTTAGGTGTTTTAATAAGCCCGTAACTTAACTTTAGTTCTCACATTCTCACGACTACAAATAAAGTTAGAGGTGTTCTTGGCTTTATTCAGAGATGGTCTAAAGAATTTAATGATCCTTATACCAACAAAAAGCATTTCACTTCTTTGGTTTGTCCGATCTAGAATTTACTTCATGTATTTGGAATCCCCAACTCATAACAGTTTCTGACCGTATTGAATCTGTCCAAAAACAACCAGAATTCTGCAATTCGACTCCTATCGTACCATTGCCGCCTTAAATTAATTAATCTTCCTACCATAGCTAGTCAGAGATCCGTGTTAGGTATACTTTTTTTTCATAGCCTGATAATCGGAAATGTTCATTCGCCTTATCTCCTTGGAAAAATAAATTTCAAAGTGCTTTCGCGTTCAACAAGATAAACACTGCACGATCTTCTTTCTTACTGCATGATCCCTTTTATGTTATGTGTTTGTCTTATAACTCTATCATTTATTTTCTAACATAGCCTCTTCTCACACTTTGAATGAAATTATATAGAATTAGATACTTTTAATTTTTACTATAAATAGTTGTATTAATTTACTTTATTTAGTTGTATTAATTCGTTTGTTTTTAAATCTACAATATAAGTAAAAGTTTATCAAGTAGAGAAATCAGCTATTGATAGCTATTCAACAGACACTAAGTCTGATGTCGTAAACCCTCTTGTTTGATAGTGCGCTACCACAAGGTCTGGAGAAAAGAAAACAAAGCATTTTTGTTGCTTACTTCGGCAATTGAGATTTTTTATACCCTGTACCAAAAAATGGTAAAGGGTATATTAAAGTTGTGCAAATGTATGTAACAGGCAGAAGGAGGCGTGGCAGACCCCACAAAGTATATATATTCTTGATCAGCATCGAAAGACAGTCGATGTAACCATGTCTTTCTGCCTGTATGTTTGTATGAATAAACGGATCTCGGAAAAAATTAAACCTACAAACACCAAATTTTGCACGAAGACTCTCCCAATCCATAGGCATAACAAGTTTATTTTGTTTTATCGATATTCAACCTATAATTTATAGCTGCCATTGAAACGATCGGCCGAAAAACCACATTTACTAACGAAAGCCCCCTTGTGTTTCAAGATATCGTTACCAAATTTCGAATTTGACAGTTCTGGGTAATGTAAAATCATATATCTGAATATTATGTATACAGATTTACTACATCATAAAGCTGCCATAGAAATGATCGGCGGTAAAACAAAATTGACTGAGAAAAACTTTTTTGCTTATGAAAATATCGTTAGAAAATTTATCAGTTGTCGCCGATTTTACAGCGCAATACCTAAATCAGATATTTGGTGCAATAATATTTTGATATCACTAGACGAAGTTAGATTCCGGCAAATATTAAGAGTCGATAGAGAGAAATTCGCGATATCGGTTAATTTAATCAAAAACGAGGAGGAGTTTATCCAAAAAGTTCTAAAAAATTTTCTGTCGAACTGGAATTTGCTATCACACTCGACTCGATTCATCGGGATAAAGCGCAGCAATTAGAAAAATCGCAACGCTTTTCGAAGAGGGAGGTGGCGGAAAGTGAAAAATAGAGTCTTTAAAGTATTCTTGCGGTTCCAATCGAAATATATTTGTTGGCAAATATTTGTTTGACAGTTTTGCCGAGCTCCCTTTTTGTATTGGGTTTATCGAAGGAACCGAGATTACATTAGCAGAGTCGCCAATTGAAAACCACACGCTATACTTCTCCAGAAAGTAGTTTGCCACTACAAACGAGTAATTTGACACGTAGTTTCTATTTTAAATAATTTTTTAATTTGCTATTTTCCATTTTTTTTTTATTTGTTCAAACTTTTTCAAACAGCGTTAGTATGCCCGAAGTCTGGGAAATTTATAATCTGGGTAGTTAGTCAGGCAACTTTGTAAAAGTCGGGCATGAGCATCGCTGTGTATTTTATTAATATAGAGAAAAATATCCCCGACCAGACCCCCGACACAGACTATTTGGTAGCAAATCAAAAAAAAATTGTGAGTGTGGCTAAGCACACGCAAGGGTTGATGTGAAACACATAATGAATAACATAATTAAATTTTACTTTTCGAAATCGGCCTTCATTTATAATCCAGTCTCTATCCGACTGCGATCGCGATAAGTTGTGTTTTTCTCATTTCGTAAAATGCGTATGTGCGACGATGATAACGACGATACCGTTATGGCTTGGCAAAACCCTTCACGAAAGAGAACAATTTCAACGTCACCAGAAGGCATTCGAAAGATAAAGGCGCTGGAAGTCACTATTTCGAAGCGCTGAGTGATGATATGCAAAGCGTAAGCAACGATAACAACAAAGAAACTAGTACCGCTGCATCCAACGGCACTGACGTTACTGCTAAGCAGACAGCAGTGAACACTGAAGATGCCTCCAAACCACCACCAATATTCTAGTCTAACGTTACCAACATAAGTAAGGATGAATTTAGCCAAACTAAAACACATTGGAAACGCAATAGTCAACATAGAACCGCCAAAAAAGACAAATGAATTAGTTCAGTGCTTTTAATGCCAAAAATTTGGCCACACAAAATCGTATTGCACTAAGAATTTAAAGTGCGTGGAATGCTCGCTCAAGCATTTAGCAAAGGACTGCATCAAGAGTAAAAACCTGCCCGCCATATGTGCAAATTGCCTTGGCAATCACGCTGCTAGATACAAAGGATGCAAAGTATACCAAGAAACACTTGCAAGGAAACTTTTCCATACCCAGCGCAACCAACTATATACAAAAATCCTAACGCTAAACAGCCAAACTTTTCTCCGCCAAACAGATACGATTATACAATCCTTCTAACAATCAAACACTATATGCCTAAATAGCCAAAACAATACGAACTCACTAACAATCTTTTAACCATGGTCATGTCTCTCGTTAACAAGTTATGCAAGAAGATCTTCTCATACGCCTATGGAATGCCAATGGACTCTCCAATCACATAAATTAAATAAACATTTTTATACAGGCAAATAACATTGACATAATGTTAATATCAGAATCGCATTTCACCAGTCGATCCTTTGTAAATATTCCTGGTTTTGACATAATTAAAGCTAATCATCCGGATGGCAAAGCACACGAGGGATCTGCAGTAATCGTCAAAAATGGTTTGTAGTACTCGGTGTTGGATCCTATCGCAGAAAACGCCGTCCAAGCTACCAGCATAAAGGTCAAATGCATAAACAGAAATGTAACAGTGACAGCAGTGTATTTCCCTTCGAGATATTCTGACAACGCAACTATCAAGCTCAAAGCCGTCGAACACGAGGAGTTCCTCTGACGACGCAATTCTAGATTCACTCTTTACTTTATCATTTACCGTTGAATACGAGGAGAACCTCTGACAACACGATCATACTTAAGCGCCGAACAAGGTCTCAGCTAATTATGTCCGCATAGTAGATAGGCGATAATCCACTTACAGCAGCCCAGCCGCCCAGGAGTACAGACAAGACGCGACGCCCGAAACGAGGGACAATCACGAAACCACGAAGGAACACAGCACGAGGGTCACGAAGGCCATCTTAAGTATAAGATAGCAAGTAGTTTCAACAAATAAAAAATAAAAGATCGCGAGGGCACTACGATTAAATATCGGCACATGAGGCCAGGAAGGCCAGTAGCATTAAGACACAACATCAAAAGAGATAAATAAAGCTAAAATCATTATAAAAACTATCATCACGTATTTACTTTTGCATGGAATAGCACTGACTCGACACCTTAGCGGAAACTACAAATTTCTGTACGAACCCAGGATCCCGACGAGCATACCTCAGCTAAACCCAGTTCGTTACAATGTACAAATAGATTCAATTAGTAGATTGCACGAAATATGCCGGTGAAAAGAATGCTGCATGAATGAAGTCCGGAAAGAGTCCAGTTACGGGTGGAATTGTCGCCAAGAAGACCATCGCTTTCACGATTGCGGAGCGAAGCGCCGTATATTTTGCATTGGTTGTGGCCCTAAAAATACTTATAAACCATCTTGTGCTAAATGTTTAAAAAACTTGTCGCGGAACACCCTCAATAAAGAGCCGCGGTCTCTTCAGCAGAACAAGGCGGTGAATACCGATTAAGCCATACTTCAGCTAGCCTAACAGATCCTTCAAACGAGCTAGTCTCGGTTTCCTCAAAAACACAGCATAAGAGTTGAGCTCAATTCGCTATAGAGGTTAAGGTTTTTGGGCAACTAATATAAGGATTAATGGAAACAGGTGCAGCCGTAAGCTGTATAGGCGGTCGAGCAAATAATTAATAGAAAATAATGGATTAGATCCGATGTGGTCAGTACCGCGTTTGGAAAGAGTCAGACGATAGTAGGTCGTTTAATAACCCCCTTCAGATATAATAACGTGGTAAAAGACATCGAACTACACGTAATTTCCAAGCTAAATCAAGATTGATACTTGGGCATTGATTTTTTGGTCTTCGTTTGATCTCTTGGCTACTCCATTCAAAATAGCAGAGTTGACCACCGATTCTCACGTCATGTCCGCTATGCAGCAGTACCAGCTGAAAGCCGTAATCAATGCATTCTCTTCCTATACGGTAGCGGGTCTAGGTAGGACATCATTAATAACTTATGTAATTAAAGCCTTAAGAAGTTTTCTGGGGATGTTTGGATGGTATAGGAAGTTCATCAGTCAATTCGCCACAATAGCGGCTCCACTGACGGACCTATTAAAGCCCAGATACAAATTCTGTATGACCACTGAAGGGGAACAAGCTTTCAGAAGGCTGAAGAATGCACTCTGTACTGCTCCGGTTTTGCGAAATCCTGACTTCACGAAACCGTTTTACATTCATTGCGATGCCAGTAAAACAGGCATAGGGGGAGTACTGTTCCAGAAATCAGAAATGAGGGAGGAATACCCTATAGCTTTCGTATCAAAAAACTGAATAGGGCACAGTGGAAATATTCTGTCACTGAACAAGAGTGTTTAGCGGCAAAAATTTGCATAAAAGGTTTCAGGGCATACGTCGAAGGACAAGATTTCAATGTCATAACCGACCATGCCTCACTGAAATGACTTATGATCCAAACGGATTCCCATTCCCATCTGGCACGTGTGCCTTAAAATTGCAAGGGCTCAATTTCAAGATAGAACATCGTCGGGGCAAGCTTAACGTTGTTCCCGACGCGTTCTCCCACGTCAATGAAGACGATATAATAATGATAAAACAATTTATATTATACTACAAAAAAAAAAGAAAAAACAACAACAAACACAATATTTATAAGCAAAGACGAAACGCTGCTCTGTGAGCATAGTTCGGCTGTTCTTTCGGCTTTTCGTTCGGCAAGACAACAAAGTCGTCGTACAACAAAATATAAGCAGTAAACGTCCGAACGTTTTTACGTTGGTTGATTTATTGTATTTGTAATAACTTAATACTAAAAAAAAAAAAAATTTTATTAAAAAAAATGTTCAAAGTAAGTATGCCACTCAGTTAGAAATAATAAATGTGATTTTTGAAAAAAAAAATTTATTAAAATCGGTTCAGTATATATTGTTTGAAGGCGTGACAAAATTTTCGTCTTTAATTGTATATAATTAGTACAGATTAGATGTGTCATTACAATTTTCTGTTCAGTAAAAGGTGTACTTATTCACGATTATACATTTGATTTTTATAACATTTAACATAACTTGGGCTCATTTTTAATTGAATAATTATTGATAATTTGAAATTTTTTTATTGAAATTCTTAATCCATATATATACATAAAAGATTTCAAATTTTTCGGTTTTCCATCGAAATCAGGTTCGATTCCCATGTAAACTTTAAAAAATCTATAATTAAAATTATTAATAATATTTTGTTTTTTTGAATTTCGTTTGTCAAGGTATTCTTTCGATTGGTCAGATTTTTCTTTAAGCGTTTCCTCTACAAAATATGATTTTTCTTCTTCCATCTGTTTTTCGTATGAGCTAATAATTTATTCATTTTGTGTTAATACCCCTCATCATCTAGCTTTTCTATTTGTTCGCTGATTAAAAGTTGTTTGCTTTCGTTGAATAACGGATCTATTTTGATGCAGTCACAACGAAGTCACAGAGCTGAAAAAGTCATAATGGCCATTTTTGTACCGAAATGGATTTTTGTAACCAAAAAAAAGCTCTTTTTGCTCCTTTCGTCACTACACTTGAACCGAACGAAAGAGCAGGTAAAGTTTTTGCCAAAAAAGCTTAAAGCCAAACAGAAAACAAAAATAAAAAATTTGTTTGTTTTTTTTTTACTTTTTTTTATTTAGAATCTGTCTTCTGCAAGACAATAACTAAATTTTACTAGAACTATAATACAATAATAGTATAATAATAATACTAGACTATAGCTAATAGTAAGGATATATACATTTTTACATTACATTACATTATATACATTGATGTATTGCTCGACTTCTGGCCCACTTTTGCATAGGCCGTTAGCATTCCAGATGGTAATTTTCAGATTTATTTGCATTGGCTCAGCGATGACATTAGTTGAACCAACATCTGTGTGAATTGGGCGGTTAGTTGAACGACTATTTGCTGGATAAGGGTTTCGACCTTTTTCATGATGATGTCTTCATTTATGACTGTCGTTGGGTTGAATTGGGTGTGGTTGAATGTAGTGGGTGTAGGGATGCCGTTCCGTAGCTGGCTGACATAGGTTGCGTTTGGCTTCAAGTGGTTGACTGTAGGTGCATGACTTCTTGGGACATTGTTGGGTTGTCGGTTGGTGTTTCCTGGGGTCTGCCGTTGGGCTGTTTGTTTGTAAATTCTGCATTCTTTGTAGGACGCCGAGTGATCCTCGCCACAGTGGGCATAGCAGGCCTAAGCCTCTCTGGTTTTTGTGCAGTCTTTTGGGCTGTGGTTTTGTGTGCACTTCACACACCTGAATGGTTTGTTGCAGAATTTCTGGGTGTGCCCAAACTCTTGGCATCTGTGACATTGGACCAAGTCGTCAAACTTTTTTGGTGGTTCCACAACCACAACGGCGCTGCACAGTCTTTTGATTTCGAAAACCTTCTTATTGTTAGTGTTAGGTTCAAGATCGATAAAGAAAATCGACATTGCGCCCTTGGTTTGGCGATTTTTGGCATAAGCAATGTGTCGCACCGTATGTCCTTGTTTAGCGAGAGCCGCCTTGATGTGGTCGGGGGGCGTTGAATAGTGCATACCCTTTAGCACGATTTTGTAGGCGCGTTCCTCTTTCATCTGATATGTGTGAAAGGTAACGTTGTTCGATATCAGGTGCTTGACTAGTTTACGGTAGACATCGCTCGTTTTCATCATCAGCCTTACCTGGCCGTCTCTGCCCGATTTATGTGTGAATGTGTCATTCCCCACGACAGTTTTGACCGATGACACCATGTCTACAATATTTATTACGTTGTCAATGAATATGGGCGGGGGCTTCGGGGCCGTTGACGCTTCTTTGTCCATATCAATTTCTTCATTTTTCTCCTTATCGGAGCAAAACGGTTTGTGCTTGTAGACGTGCTCGTGGATGAGTCGGTGTCGGAGTTTGAGTCCGACTCTTTATACATAATAACGCTCCTGGTGGTTTTTTTCCTGACTTGATCAGGTGACTCCTTTTTCCGCTTGGAGGCCACCCTCGTCCACTTGACAGTCACCTGCCAAGATGTTATGTCTTATGATTGACAGGCACGTATAACTCGCAATTGGCTTAGCCAACGAGAGCGTATTGATTAACTAAAAACTTTTTTGAATATGCTTTATAATAACAAAATTTATTTTTTCCTTATTTTATTTAACACAAATGAAATTTGACGTTTAGAGCAAAATGGATCACATATGAACATTGAAAAATAAAAAATGGAGTTATTTTTAAAAAAAAACAAAATATTTTATTCCTTATTTAGTACATATTTTTTTTAAAGCATTTGCTAAGTCGGTTAACTTGTTTGCCATTTTTCCAACGTTTGCTGCACTGCACTAGGATAGGCCAAAACCAAGATGGTTTGCCGCATTTGGACCTCATATTGCCGGAATGAGCCTTCTGTTGCTCAACTAGTGCATGCCTGAGAACGCAAAGAATATTTCCAATACGATAGGCTCTGAAACACACAATTTTTTATACTCTGTACCAAAAAATGGTAAAGGGTATGTTAAAGTTGTGCAAATGTATGTAATTGCAGAAGAACGCACCGACCACGGAAACGGTCACGAAATTTGGCACGAAGACTCTTCTATTTCATAGGCATAATGAGTTTATTTTTTATGTGTAAACATCTTAACGCTCAGGGGGTAAAAAACTCAGTTCGCTAATACAGAGGAAAACAGATGCACTTCTTACGCTGCATATGTGTTGATGAGAAAATGTGGCTGACAGGGTTGCAAGATCTCCCAGAAGGTCAGCCTAGTTAGGCGCCTAACAAGGCTGACCTTCTCGGAGATCTTGCAACCCTGCTGAGCCACATTTTCTCATCAACACATATGCAGCGTAAGAAGTGCATCTGTTTTCCTCTGTATTAGCGAACTGAGTTTCCTGACCCCCTGAGCGTTAAGATGTTTGCGCATAAAAAATAAACTCATTATGCCTATGAAATAGAAGAGTCTTCGTGCCAAATTTCGTGACCGTTTCCGTGGTCGGTGCGTTCTTCTGCAATTACATACATTTGCACAACTTTAACATACCCTTTACCATTTTTTGGTACAGAGTATAAAAAATTGTGTGTTTCAGAGCCTATCGTATTGGAAATATTCTTTGCGTTCTCAGGCATGCACTAGTTGAGCAACAGAAGGCTCATTCCGGCAATATGAGGTCCAAATGCGGCAAACCATCTTGGTTTTGGCCTATCCTAGTGCAGTGCAGCAAACGTTGGAAAAATGGCAAACAAGTTAACCGACTTAGCAAATGCTTTAAAAAAAATATGTACTAAATAAGGAATAAAATATTTTGTTTTTTTTTAAAAATAACTCCATTTTTTATTTTTCAATGTTCATATGTGATCCATTTTGCTCTAAACGTCAAATTTCATTTGTGTTAAATAAAATAAGGAAAAAATAAATTTTGTTATTATAAAGCATATTCAAAAAAGTTTTTAGTTAATCAATACGCTCTCGTTGGCTAAGCCAATTGCGAGTTATACGTGCCTGTCAATCATAAGACATGACATCTTGGCAGGTGCCTGTCAAGTGGACAACGGTGGCTTCCAAGCGGAAAAAGGAGTCACCAGATCAAGTCAGGAAAAAAAACCACCAGGAACGTTATTATGTATAACAACTCGGACTCAAACTCCGACACCGACTCATCCTCGAGCACGTCTACAAGCACAAACAGTTTTGCTCCACTTGATCCGGATAAGGATAAAAATGAAGAAATTGACATGGACAAAGAAGCGTCAACGGCCCCGAAGCCCCCGCCCATATTCATTGACAACGTAATAAATATTGTAGACATGGTGTCATCGGTCAAAACTGTCGTGTGGAATGACACATTCACACATAAATCGGGCAGAGGCGGCCAGGTAAGGCTGATGATAAAAACGAGCGATGACTACCGTAAACTAGTCAAGTACCTGATATCGAACAACGTTACCTTTCACACATATCAGATGAAAGAGGAACGCGCCTACAAAATCGTGCTAGAGGGTATGCACTATTCAACGCCCCCCGACCACATCAAGGTGGCTCTCGCTAAACAAGGACATACGGTGCGACACATTGCTTATGCCAAAAATCGCCAAACCAAGGCCCCAATGTCAATTTTCTTTATCGATCTTGAACCTAACACTAACAATAAGGAAGTTTTCGAAATCAACAGACTGTGCAGCGTCGTTGTGTTTGTGGAATCACCAAAAAAGTTTGACGACATGGTCCAATGTCACAGATGCCAAGAGTTTGGGCACACCCAGAAAATCTGCAACAAACCATTCAGGTGTGTGAAGTGTGCACAAAACCACAGCACAAAAGACTGCACAAAAACCAGGGAGGCTCAGGCCTGCTGTGCCCACTGTGGCGAGGATCACACGGCGTCCTACAAAGGCTGCAGAATTTACAAACAAACAGCCCAACGGCAGACCCAAGGAAACACCAACCGACAACCCAACAACGTCCCAAGAAGTCATGCACCTACAGTCAACCACTTGAAGCCAAACGCAACCTATGTCAGCCAGCTACGGAACGGCATCCCTACACCCACTACATTCAACCCCACCCAATTCAACCCAACGACAGTCATAAATGAAGACATCATCATGAAAAAGGTCGAAACCCTTATCCAGCAAATAGGTCGTTCAACTAACCGCCCAATTCACACAGATGTTGGCTCAACTAATGTCATCGCTGAGCCAATGCAAATAAATCTGAAAATTACCATCTGGAATGCTAACGGCCTATGCAAAAGTGGGCCAGAAGTCGAGCAATACAT
>JBAMBQ010005723.1:0-80308 GCA_037044495.1 Stegana nigrithorax | reverse complement strand
TAAAAAGAATTCGGTTTCTGTACCCAGCATGTGTAGTGAGCACTTATATTTTATTTTATTGAAGCCATGAAAAATGACTTCACTAGGAATGGGGCGTTGACAGGGACAACCCGGCCCAGCTCTCGCATAGGTCTTATATAGTTCTTAGCTGCCCCCGTGTCTAAAAGGAATTTGAGACTTCTTCCAGCTACTTTCCCGTTGTCAGGAACGGTAGCATGGATTTATCCCATAAAAAATGCATTTGGTCGGTCTGATACTCCTGCACCTCTTTGGTTTCAATTTCTGCCGAAGCCTCATCTGCCATGTTATCGTAAATCGGGCCATCTTGGGTTAGGGATTCCTTGCATAACATGATTCACACCCTGATACCCCTGGCCAGGAGTCTTACCCCCCTGTTGTGGCCTATATTGGCCCTGGTTCTGGACTTAGATATACGTGGTGTACCTGTCTGAGTTGGGACATTGACGGGTCCACCTCCATTTTTTCCACCATTCTGTGGCTATTTCCCTGTGCTTGGTCTTGTTTACCTTGCTGTTTCCTGAAATAGGGGTTCTTCTGTAGGTGCTGTTCGTTACCGGGTTTTCCGTCTTGTGGACCTTGCTGGGGTTTACTCTGCGTACGGGCACCATGTCCCTGGTCTTTTTTTCTGTCTTCCCTAATTTTTGTTTTTTCCTCAAGGTTACGGGCATAATTTGTAGCAAACGCATACCTTTCATGATTTGACTCTACCTCCTGTGCCAAGGCCAGAGCAGACGGTAGGTCCGGCGGTTGAATAGAGAATAACACATCAGTCAAACCTCTCTTGAGGCCAGATATGAAAACGCGAAGTGCATCTTTCCTGTACTTCTCATTCATGCATCGTGCCATTGCAGCATCGTATGTCATGATTGTTTTATTGGTGATGAGGGATAGTTTCTTTTCTACCTCATCGTAGTATTGGGCCAATGTTAAATTACCCTGCCTCAGTGTAGCCAACTCTTGTTCTAACACATGGACAGGTCGCTTGTCCGAATAGGTGAAATCTAACCGACTAATTATTGCCTTAAAATTTAACACTGTATTAAATGAAGATAACACTGCATCAGCGTTTCCTCTGATTTTGTTTCTAATTATCGACACAGCCTGATGGTGCTTAGTGCTACCTACGTGTCTTTCGAAAACCTTATAAACGGCATGTGCCGCCTGGCGCCAAGATACATATTGCTCTTGGGCTCCATTGAACTCTGGCAATGACTTGACAGCGTCCAATGATTCATCGCACCTCACCCCATCAACTAATTCAATTTCTTTATAGACTTCTATGTCGAATTGAGGGGCTCTTACTTGTGATACTTCTTGTGTCAGATCATTAAGCCTTCTTTGCAGCTCAACATTCTGTGCCACCAGGGCACTTCTTGTGTCTTCCATTTCACTTCTATGTTGTGCTAGTGCCTGCTGCAAGGCCGCATCAACATACTCTTGTAGTTGTGCTGGGTCCATTTTTAATTTACGTTCTTGTCTAAATTCTCCTACCTTCTCTAGTAGTATATCAATGGCACAGTCGTTAAATTTTTGGATCACCTCTTCTAATTCACTGTCACTCATAAATGCACTATTTCCTCACTGTTCTTTGCGAAACCTTATTGGTTGCTTATTTCTACGATTATTATCAATGAATTTTTTAATGCACTTGAAATTTATCTTTTACTTTATTCCACTATCAATGAATTTTTAACGCACTTGAGATTTATTTTTTACTTTATTTAATACTTTTATCAAATTGAAACTGAACGAAAAGTTCACTTACATGTTTCCTTATTTTATGTTAGTATTCAGCTTCACTGTTGACTTCTCGGATGATCTTCTCTCTGGTTGTCGTCCGCTCGTCTGTTGTTGGTTGTTGTTTAATTTTTACCACGCTGCCCAAGAGCTTTGTCTGGCGGCTCTGGTGACTTAAAAATGCGGGATTTGTTTTTTAATTTCTTTAAAATTGTTTGATTTTTATAGTGAGCTGGAGGGTCCCGTGGGAATCGCAGTTCAATGTTACTATTTATTTTGTGGTAATTTTTTACACTTGTTGACCACGTCAACTTGTAACCTTTTATAACACACACGTCACTTGTGTGCCCCACGTTGGGCGCCAATTAATAAGTTTATGAACAAAACACTTGCCCGTGCGGCTAAGTGTCAGTTTTAAATGAATACTTTGAGACGGGTTTTTGTTTGTTAGCAGCGATGCTAACACATTTTATTGAGTTTGTTATAATTGTCACTGCCCTGCAGAATGCTAGGTGACAGCTCAAGCTTAACATCAGAACTGACTTATTCTAACATACAGAAGTTTTATCAAGCCTAAGTTGCTGGAGTTGTTGTCCCAAATTTGCTGACTCTGCAGCGTGTGCAAAACTGTTCACAACAAAGTTGCACTTTCAGCGCCTCGTGTGCGGTCTCGAGTTACCGCTTGAGTCCGTTGCTCGCGCATAATTGCTGACCAACGGATTCTTTATGGCGTGATGTTAACTTGTACGCTTGATAATTATCGTAAGTTCACTTTACTGAGTGATCACGGATCACGTCGGGGTCACCAAAAAATGTGAGGTTAACGAGCCTTTTCGTTACCCTTTTTTTGTCACTATGCAGCTGCAAGCGAATTCCCGTAATTCGTGCTGCTGCCCTAAAATTTATCTTCCCGTGGTGATGTTAATAAAGCACTCTAGCGGTGCGTTATTCAACGAACGTTTTATTCTAGACTAGCTTATTACATCTAACAATATATGCAATCAGCCGACTGACGAAAGCGCAGAAGGCGATAAATAGAAATAACTGTTTTATGAAGAGGAGCAATATGCAAGACAAACAATGAAACTTTACTTTACTCGCTCTTAGTTGCTACGCAGAGCAAATTAACCTTTAATGCACCAGGTGGTGATCTAAACAATTGTTACCTATGTAATTATTTTTATTGCGTTGACATAATAGGGCGCTGGTACTTCCAGTCATTTCCGTGCTACAGTGTATGTATTTACCCATAACATCGTTGAATGTACTGAAGTTTCCAGCCTGCAATATTAGTCGTAGCTCTTTGTGCTCGCAATTTTTCGTAATGGCTGAGATGGATTCTTTGGTTGCGAATAGATCCGCATTATCTGGGTTAAGACCACCGTCTATGTAAGCTGATTCGAGTGACTTAAGAAGATTATCCATATCAGACATATATTGTGATGCCGTTTTGCAATTAAGTTCACTATTTTGAATTAGCATAAAAAAATATTGTCTTCAATATTTTTGTGCTCACTTTTAAAAATAGGAAAAAATCACTTTAGTTCACTTTTTAATCACTTTATTGCTTTTGAAACTGATTTACACATTTAATTTCTTAAAATTATTGTAACACTGTTATAAGACTTCAGCAAGACATTTGTAAAAATTTTTATACGATTTTTGTAGGATTTATGTATTTTATATTCTCCTTCTATTTCAGTTGATTATTAAAATACTATTGTTTATTGTTTGATTTATACGAGGGTTGCCTTTTATATTTCGGGATTGGGCAACCCTAGTGTTGCAATCTGGTAACTGCCAGCTCTATCGTAAAGTTTGACATTTTTGAGGTTATACGTACTCAGATCGTTTTGACATACGAGCGCTATTTGTGTTGTTTACAGTAACTTAAAAGATTCATCTCGCCCAAAAAATGGAATTAAATCGTGAAAATTTTAACAACAGTTAATCGATGAACTTAGTTCAATTTTTGGCGATGAAGCTCCATCAAGGACCAGTGTTTATCGATGGTATGGTGAATTCAACCGAGGTCGTAGTTCACTCCAAGACAAATTTCGTGAAGGTCGTCCAAAATCAGTTGTTGTTCCGGAAACCATTGATGCTGTGCGCCAACTGATATAGCAAGATCGTCATGTGACCTATCGTGAGATTGAGACAACCTTAGGCATTAGTGGGATCAGCATACATTCAATATTGCATGAACATTTGACCGTCAAAAAAATTTGTTCGCGTTGGATCCCACATAATTTGTCAATCGCTCAAAAAAAAGGCTCGTGTCGATTGGTCGAGAGAAATGCTCCAAAAATACGATCGCGGTGCTTCGAAACACGTCTATGACATCGTGTCAGGTGATGAATCGTGGATTTACGCGTATGAGCCCGAAAGTAAACAGCAGTCGACTGTATGGGTGTTTCAAAATGAGCCAAATCCAACAAAAGTTGCTCGCACACGAAGCACTTCCAAGCAAATGGTCGCCTGTTTTTTCGGAAAAACTGGACATGTCGCAACCGTACCACTAGAACAACGCAGAACAGTCAATTCTGAGTGGTACACAAACATTTGTTTGCCAGTTGTCTTCCAAGAAATCAGGAAAACCAACCGCCGAAGACGGATCACTCTTCACCACGACAATGCGAGCTCTCACACATCGGCTCAAACAACTGCATTTTTAAGCACTCAAAACATCGATTTGATGAGTCATCCGCCGTATAGTCCTGACTTGGCACCGAATGACTTCTTTTTATTCCCGTACGTAAAAAATAAAATGAGAGGTCAACGTTTTTCGACACCTGAAGAAGCGGTTGATGCGTTCAGAATGCATGTTTTGGAGATACCTCAATCAGAGTGGCAAAAGTGCTTCGACAATTGGTTCAAACGCATTCAAATGTGTATAGACCTTAAGGGGAATATTTTGAAAAACAATAAAGCTCTTTTCGATGATTAATATTTATTATTGTTCTCTAATCCCGAAATATAAAAGGCAACCCTCGTAAGCAGTGACGAAACAAAGCATAGTTTGGCTTTTCTTTCGGCTTCTTGTTCGGCAAGTTAACAAATTCGCCGTACAACAAAATAAGTAATAAACGTACGCACCAGAGAACTGCAATGGGTGATTGCAAAAACGTTAATACGCGTTCAACACCATAAATATCATGGGATTGCGTTCAAAAGATCTAACATGTTCAAACACACATATTCTAAATAATTTTTGTATATCTTACTTAATTTTCATTTGATATTTGTTTGGTAAGTTATATATTACTATGCAAAATTATAACCGGGTACGTTATAAGCGAACTATATGTTCGTTTGCCTCTTTGTGTATTTGGTAATCCTTTATACGTTGCTATACCGATTATCCCATTACAGAACACGAAAAACGACTTTTGGGATTCGGTCGAACTTCTACTACTCCCAGTGTGTGTGTAGTTTCAAAAAACTTTTATAACTGAAAAGAATTATAAGAGTTTTACTATATTTATTTTGCAAAGCTTATCTTCCTTCTTAATTGGCATAAAAACTCATAGGATTTGTGAACGTTTATTTCATGCACAAGTGACTGGGACCTTATACTTATTACCGAATCCGAACGTCACTATTGGTAAGCTTTTCCAAGCAAATATTTACTTTTGAATCTGTTGCCAGCAGAATGTGAGAGGACGACGACTATAGAAAAACCGCTTTATTCTGTTGTTTTGGTGTTAAGTTAATTAAGTTGACTCAGGCATGTTTAGAATTAAGGTGTAATTGTTGTTTTTGTATTTTCTATCAGTTAAGTAATAAAGTTGTCTAAATTTAAATTCGGTTTACTTTAAGTAAAAGAACATACCTCGACAACCGTACATATAACAACTCTCCAGTGGTGCATGGACAACCCGCTCTTAGTTTACTTATTTAAATTTATTATTATGCAGTCACTTTAATGGGGTTACAATGCTCTAAAATTAAAACTTCCATAAATATGTAACAATTGACAAAAATAAAAAATACAAAAAAAATATAACTATATTTAAGCTTTCGCAACACTTTTACTTTTAGCCATGACTTTTTAAAAACCTACGAAAAATTGCCGCCAAAAGTGAACCTCAACGGAAAATATATAAAAGCTCCCTAGTCCTCAATTATCAACAACATAAGCAAGAAATGTCTTTTTTTTTAAAAGCAAATTCTCTTGCACATACTGCGCTCACTAGAAAATAGAACGAAAAACGAAAAAACAATTGCAAACAAAAAAAAAAATAAAACGAGTGCATGCCAATGGCAACAAGACTGAAGAATGACAAGGCGTGTGAAGCACACCTGCAACAGCCATAGCCACAGTCACAGCAGCAGTCGCTGAGGCAGCCGCTATGGCAATCGCTGTGGCAGTGGCCGTGTATGTCGAGTCTCAATTAAAGCGCACATGTGGCAACATTTGCACTGCAATCCAAGCCAACTAAGCAATTGACAGTCGCTGTGTCGACCAGCCAGCCAGAGAAGCAGTCAGCCAGCCAAGTACATAGTGATACATAGAGCTAGATCAGAGACGGCGACGGCGATAGCCGTCTAGAGTCGACTGCACGGCTGCAGACCAGCTCACTCGCTGGGTCTTAGCTTTGTGTATTTCGCAAGCAGCATGGAATGGAATCAAACGAAGCGAAGTAATGCAAAATGCAAGTGTCGCTTTGTGGCGAGCTGGCAGTGCCTTAAATAGGCGCATTGGATGTGTGCCAAATCTTGGCGTTGAATTTTATTTCACTCATTTTGCGGCCTGTGTGAGTGTTGTTGTGAACAGTGGGAGGGTGAGTAAATGGTTGGAAAAAGTGTCTTGTGCTCTAGATTGCCTCTGGTATACGCTACTTGAGCACATTTGCTACTGCTGCTGTTGTCGTCATCGTCGTCGTCGTCGCTGGCATCGTCGCAGTGTTGGCAAGCTCAGATATATTCATTTTGCCTACTTAAGCAACGCCACGAAGGCATTGTCCTTAGCAATGCATGGGGCAGTATAGCCAAGAGAGCGTTACATTGAGATACGTGCGTGCGTGCCCAAGCAGCGAGTCTTGCCTGTGCATATCATATGTCCCGTCCTCTGCCGGCGTCTCTCACTATGACTCCATGATGGTAAGTGCATGGCTTAATGTGTAAAAGACCAAGTACAAGTGGAAGAAGTATAACAATGTTTTGCCGAGGCTTCAGCTCTCGAGTGTGGAATGCGCGTTATGCGGTGTGCGTCGCGTGAGGCGATAATGTGACAAGGATAACGAAGCGCAACGAGTCGTCGATTTAAGTTCAGCTCAGTTGAGTCGACTTGATATGCGGCTGAGGCTTTCGTGTTTGTTGTTGTTGCTGTTCGTTGATTGTTTTTGCTGCAGTTGTTGTTAGCCTTGTTATCATTTTTAAAGTACATTGTGTTATCCTGTTCTTATTTTCTATTATTTTTTGAATTTCTTTGTTGTCTTGTCTAGGCCGACCTTATTAAAAACTACTCACCCCTTGCTAATGCGTTCCTGGCAATAATCTTGGCTTTGCTTTGCTCTCGTCTGCACCCGTCTATGGGAAGCCAGTAATTGGTCTCGTTACTATCGTGTATGCGGAGGCAGCCTTTTTCGACGACTGTTTTTGTTTCAAGTCTACTAATTAGACTGCAAATATACCGTTCAGACTTGGGAAGCTGAAATTGTCTGCGGCCAGTGTGCACTGAACTTCCTTCTTTGCTGTGGGCCATTTCATTCCAAGTTCATTTCTATTAGATGAAATTTGTGTACTACAGAAGACAATTCCGAGGCAATGGCCTAATTAGCTTAAAACAAATAACAAAATTCACTCGGACCTACTTGCATACTCAATGGGCAATGGATACGTTCGTTTAAGACTGACAACAGATAGCATGCCCACATCAGGCGCATACATCAAACCTGACAAACTGCCCACAACACATGAAAACTGTTGAAATAACCTATTCAAATAACAGAAAATGACAACAGCTTTGTCTAAAGGTTAAGTACAGAGTAGTTTTATTTTCACATAGCTTAGTTATTGAGTGCAATAATAATGTTAGTATTGCTAATTTATTAACACTCCCTTTATTAATTCTGTTTTAAGTCAAGCAATCTAATACAATTTTCATGTTTTGTTTCACAAGTATTATTAGTTACAATATCAGCTGGCATTTCATTTGTAGGGCAGTTTTTCAATTCAATGATATTTTTGTTAAAAACTTCTCTTGCAAAATGAAAACCTATATCTATATGCTTGCTCCTGGCATGGTACTGCTGAGGGCTACAGGTGATTGTTTTTTACTCTCCCACGAGAATGCACTGCCCGTATAGGATTTTCGATCAGTGGCGTCTTTGCCCCAATCCATGTCGACATACCATTTGATATGTGATCATATGCGATGTCGCATGCAAGTATCTTAGTACATGTTTCGTTGATACCCAGTGCTCTTGATGCGGGTCCATGTTCCTATGAGATAACTTGCATATGGAATGCAGGATGCCTGGTCTGGTGGTGATTGCCAAATACATCAATGACTGAAACTCCATCTGGTTTGCCTTTCTAGGGTTATCGTTCTCGCATTTAGAGGTGTAGCCTGTATCCAGTGGGACTGACGTTGTTCTGCACGCTTCCATGCCATATTTTTTAAGTAGCTATAATACATGTTGCTGTTAGGTAATCCTTATCGCCCCTGTGGTTCCTTCTCTCGTGATTTGCATACCAAGAAAGTTGTGTGTGGGACGTTTGTCAATTATCTGAAATTTTCGAGATATCTCTTGCTTTATTGTAATCAGCTCACCGATACCTGAAGAACAAATCATCGACATATACTGCAATTAAGATGATTTTATCGCCTTGGTGCTTGGTGTAGATCCATGGTTCGCTGGGGCTTGCCGCAAAACCAATTTGCTTCAGCATATCATCCAACTTCAAGTTCACATACGACCAGACTGTTTTAGGCCATAAAGGGTTTTTTTCCATTTGAGCACATTTACATCAGTTTCATCAAATAGTGTGGGCTGCTTCATGTAAACGACATCTTGTAGTTCACTATTTAGGTATGTGGTGAAAGCATCTAGTTGGTACAACTGTAGCACAGTTCAGCTGCTACGGCCAACACCCTCCGCAAAGTGGCATACTTTGCCAGCTTCTTTAAAATAACTATAGTGATAGTTCTGTCTCACGTAGTTTTTATCCCGATCCAAGTACAGAGGCCTCTTACCCGATCAGTTGCCAAGTTATGACGAAAAAATGCTTTTGTCTTAATTATTATCTATTGAACCCACTTTTTCTGTTCCCCCTGATGGTATTCCTGCATCTGTTTTAAAGTACTGTGCCTTACTTCTTCCTCTTCGTAAGTTGTTTTTTTTATCGGTTACGACCTTTTCCTTTCCTATGATATGGAAAGAATCTTACCTTTTTCCTCTCCATAAAAAGGGTAGTAAAAGGGAAATTACCGAGGTATTGCTAAGCTATTCCCAATTCCAAAGTTCTTAGAACATATAATTACTTATTTGCTTCAGCATTATATTATACAGAATTTGTGTATTTCTCAACATAGCTTCTCCAAAAAACGATCAACAGTTACAAATCTCCTGGAGTTCACTTTACTTGTTTTCAGTGGATTTGCTCGTTATTAGCAGACATATTTTATTTATTCTTATTTAATGGCTGTGCTTCTAAAAAACAAGGCAGCCACTTAGGTCCTTTGCTCTTTAACATTTTCATAAATTATGCATTCTCATGTGCTTATGTTGTAAAACTATGTTTTACACTGGATCCTCTTCATCATCAGAGTCTTCTTCAAGAAGCCCTCGATGAACTTTCCAAGTGGTGTAAAGATAGTTTTCTTTATCAAAATTGTAAAAAATGTAAAGTTATGTCTATTAATCGTTGCAAACCTTCTTTATGTACATACTCTTTAAATGTTTATACTCTATCACGTGTTTACGAATTTAACGACTAAGATGTATTGATGAGCCCAAAACTTAATTTTAGTTCTCACATTCTCATAACTACAAATAAAGCTAGAGAGGTTCTTGGCTTTATTAAAAGATGGTCTAAAGAATTTAATGACCTTTATACCATCAAGCAGCTTTTTACGTCTTCGTTCGTTCGATTTTAGAATATGCTTCATATATTTGGAATCCCCAACTCACGACATATTCTGCCAGAATTGAATCAGTCCAAAAACAATTTTTGCTTTGAAATCTCTTCTTACTCGCAGATTTCATGAAATTAATTTAGAATTACATTCTTATTTTAATTATACCCTGTAACAAAAAATGCCAAAGGGTATATTAAAGTTGTGCAAATGTATGTAACGGGCAGAAGGAGGAGGCAGACCCCACAAAGTATATATATTCTTGATCAGCATCGAAAGAAGAGTCGATCTAGCCATGTCCGTCTGTCTGTCTGTCTGTATGAATGAACGCACGGGTCTAGGAAACGGTAAGACCTACAACCACCAAATTTGGCACGAAGACTCACCAAATAGGCATAACAAGTTTATTTTTTTTTTCGATATTCGACCTTTATCATATAGCTGCCATAGGAACTATCGGCCGAAAAACAACATATACTAAGAAAAACTTTTTTGTTTATTAAGATATTGTTTCCAAATTTTGGATTGATTGATTTTAAGTAGTATCCAATCATATTCCCGAATATTATGTATATCAGTTTACTATAACATACAGCTGCCATAGGAACGATCAACTAAAAAAGGGTTTTTGCCAAAAAAAAATATTTTTTTTCTTGAATATTGAAGCAACAAAAAAAAAAATTCAGTTTAGGATTGGGTACAGGGTTTCCTATAGTCGGTTACGCCCGACTATAGCCTTGTCTTTCTAGTTTTTCTTGAGATATCCTTACTTTATGAATACAAAATATTAAAGCAACAAAAAAATTTATTCAGTTTTGGATTGGGTACAGGGTTTTCTATAGTCGGTTAAGCCCGACTATGTACATTTGTATTAACTTTAATTTAGTTTTTAATTTTATTAATTAGTTTTTGTAACCTATTAATGATGATAATCTTTATTAAGTACATAGATAAAGTAGCTTTTGGCCATTAGCGGTCGTAGCTGTGGAACAGACACTAGGTCTGGTTTAGTAAGTCCTCTTGTTCGTTAGTGCGCTACCAAAAGGTCTGCGAAAAAAAAAAGTTATGCTTATCATTTGGCCTGAACCAACCTATTGCTCTGACTTTTCATTTTATATCCTTTGGCATCTTCTTTCGTCGTTGTTGAAACCGCCTTGGCTGCTAACTCTGCTACGTTGTAATTGTAAATGATTCTACTGTGAATTCGACAAAATATAGATCTCGGCTTACGATAATTTTTCCCATTGGTTCTATTAAACAGCCGATACGCTTTCGATTGTTCAGCATATCCAATCATGATGTATTCCTTACCCTTTGTTCGGAACTTCTGATTCTGTGTCTTATCTAGCGCTGTTGCCAGGCATCTAAAAATACGTTGTTGACTTAACAGGTCATTCAATAAGTCCATAGGATAAGTAAGAAAAAAGCCAAATTTTGACAAAACTCGATTTTATTATTCAAATTAGTGGCTTTCGAGGGCGATACAACGAGTATAGCAATTTTCAAACTTTTAGATACAACTTTTGTAGAACGAATTTTATTTCGCCTCAACATAGGCCTTAGTTTCAGCGATAACCTCTTCATTCGAGTGAAATTACTTACCGGTAAGCACTTTTTTTAAGGCTGCGAACATCCAGTATTCACTGGAAGCCAAATCTGGCAAATACGGTGGGTGTGGGAGCAATTCGAAGTTCAATTCATGTAGTTTTGCCATTGTTTTGTTTAACTTGTGACAGGTTAACAGTGAGCTAACGCGGCACCCATTTTGCACACAGCTTTTCCATCTCCAAATTTTCGGTCAATATACGTGTATAGCACTTTTTCAAATGCTTATAATTTCACCTTTTGTGGATTTTCTTAACCTTTTCTGGTGTTACCACCTCATTTGGACGTCCCTTGCGTTCTGCATCATCATCAGCTAATCAACGTTTTATTGTTTTTTGTGATTGAACGGAGTCCTTTTAACCATTTCTTTGCTTGAACGGTATTTTTTCTCATCAAGAAGCAGTGTAAAAGTAAAACACGAATTTGTTTTTGATCCATTGTTTTGAAAATCACAAAAGTAGAGTCGCCCTTAGCATAATAACTCACAAACTTGTGGGTAGAACATCACGAAATTTTAACAGCTTTCTTTTGAAGGTTAGTACTAAATAAAAGTTATATGGAAAAGATTCTAGTAACGCCATCTATATGTCATCCCCAGGACTTTTTGAATGGTCTGTTACACATGGCTTACGCCCCGTTCGTAACTCATATGGTACCGTATTTGGTGTAGCTTTTGAGGGTGACCTATTGCGCAGATAAGCTGCTGTGTTTACAGCTTCCATCCAAAAAAATACTTTGCGCCATCTCTATTAATGTACGATTTATTCGCTCAGCTACTCCATCAAACGATGCCACTTTGTTTAATATGTCTTTGTTGACATATTCTCTTCCGCTGTGACTTCGAAGCACATTGAAGACATCTGATATATTTTTAATAAAATATACATGAACATAATGTGAATTGTTATCAATCGTAGTTACGAAATAACTCGAGCCACCACGAGTTTATATTTATCGGCTCACAAACATCAGTATGTATTAAGTCTAGTTTGTTTTTATTTTTATTTTCTGATACAGTAAATGGCTTTGCACAACATTTGCTCTTTAAACATTTTGTGCAGTCAAAACCGTTTGCTTCATGAAATTTTAAACCAATCAAATCTTATTTAATTCCTTTAGGCTTCACACATTGAGATGTCTAAATCTTTTATGCCATTTTTCGAGTTCTTCATTGTCACTTATTCCTACGCACAAATGTGTTATTGATTTTATTATTTCGCACAAAAACAAATTGTTTACTTATTTTGCAGTTACTAGAGTTTTACCTTTTTCGTCACCCAGACGCGCACAATTATTTTGAATGTTAAAGTGCAACCACTGTTGACTGCTTTGCTCACGAAAATGAAATTGCTTTGTAGTTAAGGCACAAATAATTGTTATTTTCACGTCACCGCGCCCAATTTTCTCGATTGTTTTATCGCCAGCACACATATGTGTTGTGGCTCCAAAGTCCATGACGACCGATTTAGCGAGAGTCCACTGTCTTTTTTTGCACTAAGTAAAGTAAACTAGAAAGGCAGGGCTATAGTCGGGCGTAACCCTGTTCCCCTATCCAAAAGTGACTATATTTTTTTGAGGCTTAAATATTATGTATTCATTATGTAAGAATATCTCAAGAAAAAAAAATTTTTTTTTTTAATAAAAATCCATTTTCGGCTGATCGTTCCTATGGCAGCTATATGATATAGTGAACCGATATACATAATTTTTAGATATGTGATTGAACATTAGTTAAAACAATTAAATCAAAAATTTGGTAAAGATATCTTGAAAAACAAAGCGGTTTTTATTACTAAATATGGGTTTTCGGCCGATCGTTCTTATGGCAGCTATATGTTATAGGTTGAAAATCGAAAAAAAAAATAACTTCGTTATGCCTATGTATTAGAAGAGTCTTCGTGCCAAATTCGGTGATTGTAGGTGTAACCGTCTTCGAGATCCGTGCGTACATAGGGAGAGACCGACAGACGGACAGACAGACAGCCGGACTTGGCTAGATCGACTCGCCTTTCGATGCTGTCAAGAATATATATACTTTATGGGGTCTGCCACGCCTCCTTGCACAACTTTAATATACTGTAACGTATGTATGTGCAACAATATAATTTTAACAAAAACCGTTCCCACACTTTGTACGGACGATGACTTCAACACGCTGAAGACGCGTCCGCTTAGCCACTTATGCGCGAACATTTCAAATATGCTGCGCTTGCAACTTTCTACACAAGCAGAAGCTTGCACATACAAACGCCACGATATACATAAATTAAAACAGAGCCATAGAATAAGTACTATTTCATAAGTACTTAACATTAAGTGGATACGGCTCAATGAATAAAGAAACTACCAAATTAAGTGCGGAATGTTTTTACTTCGGTCATAGAAAATATTTTTAATAACAGGGCGACCGTGACAAAGATCCACAAGGATCTGAAGTCCGTAAGCCGGTGCAGAATAACTTAATAAATTAAAAAAGAACAAATTTAAATAGAAAAAGTGCGAAAAAAAAATACAAATTATGACAATGGTGCTAGTGACATTAGTGAAATGCACTCATTAAAAACGTTAATCGGTGCGACTGAAATACAAAAAAATATGTTATTAAAATAAAAATCTAGTGCTGAAATCAACCAACAAAAGCAACTTATTAATTAATTAAAGAGCTAAAAAAAAAACATACATTAATAACAAGGTAAAATGCACTACCTAAAAAAAGTGTGCTAAAAAATAAATAAAGGAACAAATTGTGCGCGCATAAATCAAAAATGCAAATAAGCAATAGACGCATATGACAAATAGTGAAGAAAAAGAACGGCAACAAACGTCGCTCGGTGCACAAACACATACCAAGTGGAATTAAAAAAAAAAGAAAAAAAATAACAGATGTCCACACCGACAAAAGAAGAAGAGTTGTGGCCATCAACGAGTGAGACACCACAAGAGGAAACACCAAGCTACGAGCCAAATTGGGTAAGATTCTTACCACAACCACCATCAACAAAAACAACTAATTAGAACAACCGGCCTGTGTGATGACCAGCACCGGCACCGCTGACCGCGACAAGGCAGCCATTAAAAAAAAAAAGAATAAATGCATCCTACTGATGCACAACAACGGCGCTTAGAGCAAGAAGTGCCGCAACGGATGGACACGACTACGCTACAACAGGCCCTAGAAGAAGACATCGGGGATGACCACCGGCAGCGCAACATAGTGCGCATTGAAGACTAGGCAGCAGTTAAAATCTAAAAATAAATAAATAAATAAAAAAAAAAATGTTTTTTAAATAAAACAAAAGAAACTACACATCGGTTTAAGAGTAATGTGAAGCGCTGATGCGCTACATTACAATTACCCTTTGTATAGCACTTAAAAGTAATTGAAAAGTTAAAATTTTTTTAAAATTTCTCATTCGTTCGTTAGTTAACGGCATTAAATTTATTAATAATTAACGTAGCATAAAATGAAAACCAGATTGAATTTTGCAAATGTAAGCCGTTAAACTAACGAAAAACAATTAAATATGATTTATTTTTGAAAACGTACACTACGTAAAATTTGTAATTTAAATTGAATTGACATTAAAGTCAAAAATTGTATTATTATTAGCCAGTAAACTATTAAATTTTCCATTCAAACTAATAATTACACTAAATTTTTCATTCATTCAAAATGGGTTCAAGAAAGTCAAAACTTGAAAGCCCTAATGCAAACGTCATAAATGCCGTAAAGGTTGACGAGAAAATTATTCTCCCAGATACAGATTCTATTCACAATATGCTACTTATTATAATCATTTTACTAACAGCAAACTTCTTGCTAAGATTATATAAGATGCATAATAATAAGATAAAGAAAAAGTATCTTACAAGGTCAGCCTCTGTGGCAACAATTGCCTAGAATTTTCACTTTCAGTCAAAAGTTTGAACAAAGTTGAACAATCAACCAATCCTTTTGCCAATCAATGAATTCATGGACAGAAGTCCTTACTAGACTGGTAGAAATTAAACAAAATTTCGCTAAGTCCTATAAATCAGTATATCGTAAAGAACCGGTCAGTGACCAAACATTTAAAAAACATTACGATATACTGATAGAAAATTTTGAATTGGCAAAGCAAATAATAAATAATATAAGACCAGAATTAACAGTCGATGAATCTTTAACGGCAAGTAATATCATTAAAGAATATGAGCATAAGCTCAAAAAGTTATTAGAATTTAGAAACCTAAAATTAGATGAGGAAACGTCTACGTCTGACAACAACGATACATCTGACGTAGAAACGAAAGAAACAGCTAACGACATACCCGACATACAAACAGAAGACACAATGCCTCAAAAAGCAGTAGATTTCATCAAAATAGTTTCTCACTAGATTTCTTGACGCCATGTGAATAGTCAATTTCATTAAAGGAGAGCATGACCTTCTTGCAATCGAATTAATAAAAACAAAACTAGAAGGAACTGCTAGAAATCTCATAAGTGATGAAACTACAATAGCAGCGGTTACACAAGCCCTAATTTAATAACAATACCCTTTACCATTTTTTGGTACAGGGTATAAAAATGATTTCGACTCGTCTGATTTTCGTTTTTGATCGTCCGTTGTCGACCGACATTCCGCAGGTACTTGCCGTTTTCCCCGAAATTATAACACTTTATATTTCTATTTGTTTTATCACCGTTATACTTTAAGTTTTTATTGTGCATCGATTTACCGTTTTGTGCTTTAACATACTCATAAATGCTTGAACTGTTTCCGAATTTTCGATTTAATTTTCATTTTTTCGCCTATCATATTCTTCGATTAATTTGACTTCAAGGGCATTGAACTTTGCTAATTTATCATGTGACTCTAACGCGATAACCAAATTTTCATATGAATTTGGCAGGCTTGCTAAGAACATTATAACATATAACCCTTATTGCAGCTAAATGCCAATTTTCGAAATCTGCTTAACTATATTTACAAAATTAGATAGGTATTTATGCATTGACCATTTTTAGAGTGTTCCACGCAAGTGTGTCAGTTTGCAAACTTTTTTGACATGACCGATTTGAGAACTTTTTCTGGACAAAATTATCACTGCTAACGCTTTATCGTCTAACAATTTCTACTGTGTATACTCGACTCGACAGGCCAAAGATCCTGATGGATCAACACACTTTTCATCTGGATGCACCAGGAATCATAGTTGGCTTCGTCCAACTTATCTATATTGTACAAAGAACTCATCTTATACCACTTATAGTCACTGCACTTAGTATAATCGTCTTTAATTTTGTATATGATTTTAGTCACTGCACTTGCACCGGCACTGGGCCCATAACCTGCTGAAATAACCTGTTCAAATTACAGAAAAATGACAACCGCTTTGTCTGAAGGTGAAATACAGAGTAGAGTTTTATTGAGTGCACTATCGATAACAGTTATTTTACAGTGTTGATAATAATGTTAATATTGATAATTTATGAACACTAACAAAAACAAATGCATTCATTTCTCAAAATCCCGAAATTGAGTTCGTACTCACTCGTAACAAAGGTATTCCCAGGCGAGCACATTCGGATTACAATGGGAGCGAGCAAACTCCATCGAACGGCTTCACAGCCGATTTTTGTATGCATTCTAAACCCGTCCATATGCAAAGTGTCAAGTAAATACAAGCAAAAAAAAAATAACGAAAAGAAAAAACGAACAATACATCTACATATAGCAAATACTTGTAACTTCACTTCTCTCCTCACCTTAGCTTTGGTACAGTACACACCAGTCCATGCCAGTAGACTTGTGCCAGAGTGTGTATCGTCGTTATGAAGTGCAGCAGTGCAGCGCGTGTTGCATGTCAATCATTGCTTTATGCTCTGGCCGCCCCCGTCGTTGTGTCTGGCAGAGTAAATAAAGTTGGCAGCCATTCGCGGTCGAAAGCACTTGTTGCCAAGGCGGGCAAGCCGTGCCACTTTGCCCGCAGTGTTTAAGCGTAAAAATAGAAAACATTTTTAAATTAAAAGAAACAAAATCTAAACCTAAAAAAAAAACAAATCAAAGTAGCAAATCGCGACAAAAAAAAAGAGAACCAAAAGGAGAAACAAGTGAAGTGAAAAACAATGAAGGCAGTCAAGCGTCGTCGCACTTGACGCGATTTAGTGACCTATAATGCGTACAAACGCGACAGCAAAAGTCGCGCCAAGTCGTGTTTCAGCCACCTACGCAGTCCACGCGATTGCCTGCTATCTGTTTGTGCCCTGATGTGCCGTGCCGTGCCTGGTCGTGCCATGTGAGTCGCTCAAAGTCATTTGGCGACGTGGTCATTTGGAAAATCCAAAAACGCACTCGCGCACACACACACAGATGATTTCAGTTTTTCAACTTCTGTTTTGTTGGCTTTTCATGTTATCGTGTATTTTTGTTTTGTTTTGTTGTGTTGTGTTGTGTTTTTTGGTTTGTTTTTGTTTTGGCCAATGAAATGCATATAAGAAGGAAGTGCGAGTGCTGCCAGCAAAAGTTAATGTACTTTGCATTCGCTCTGCGCCGCGCTGTGCTCGGTCGGGTGGTGCGCATGCGCGCAGCTGCACTTTGGCGTAACTAATTTGTTGGCGTTACAAATCCGTTTTAAACAATGTTGGCCAACCGACTGTCAGTCAGCCAACCCATTGCCAGTGCCTACCCTCCTTGCCTGTCTCTCTCCCAGTCTGTCTGTCTGTTTGTTTTATGTTTGACCAGATGCACAACATTGCCGCAGTGTCAGTGAAATTGATTTTTATTGTTGTTAACTCACTTGACATATGCATTTTTGTCGCTTGTGTTGTTGTTGTTATTACTGTAACTGGTTGTTTCTGGTATGAATGCGACGGCTGACAGTGAACGTGCGAACAAACCTTTTGTAACGCTCCACACCAAAGCACATTCGCTGATGTCCGTCCGCATCTAACAGTAGCGCACTTGCCATGCTCACCTCTGCCAACGCTGCTTGCCTTCATCATCCTCGTTTTCTTTTTGTTTCTATTTCGAATTTATTTTTTCTGTATTGTTTTGCTTTGTGTTGTTTGGTTCTGCATGCCTTTGCACCTGCAAGCTGCATGCCACTTTACATGGGCTTTTCTGTTTCTGTTTCTGCTTCTGTGTAGTTTGTGTACTATGGACTCTCGCTCGTATTTAGTGGCTTTCATTGCATCATTAATTTTGATGAGTTTCGTTCAGGGTTCATAAAATCTTCGCGGTCCGACATTAATTGCTGCAGTTACGCTGTTGATATACAAACTGAGACGAATATGATAAACCTCAGCTTCTTGCCACAAACGAACGAACTTTCGTTTGTGACTTCAGGTGGAAGTCATTATTAAATACCCACAGCGAGATGAACCATTTGGGCAGATTATTCAAAACGTACTCCGGCCTACAAGTTTCTTTTTTAATTTTACATTAATGCTTCCTTTAGTTACAGTCTATGCAATTAGTAAGTTTATTAACTGGGACTTTTCCATAATATTCGTACCAAAACTTTCATGTTACTTAACCAAAAAAAAAAAAAAAAAAACAAAAGTTTCGTGTGCTAAAACAAGATGTTTATTTTTAATCCACTGCTGATACAGTCAAGTTTTTTGCTGTAGGGCTCTGTGTGTTTCAGAAGACCTAAAACTTAACACTCCAAGGGTACTCTGCTTTAATGTACTTTATGATCTAAATTGGTGTTCACATCCGTTTGATATGCGTAACCGTATTTTGGGGAATATTCTTTTACAGATTGTAGAGAAGTTAAGCAATTAATGCAAGTAATTTTAAGGAAATGATATAAGTTTTTCTCTCTTCTTATAATTTTGGACATGCTTAAATGCATGCTGCAATCAAGTAAAGCGAATAAAATTTTTAACTCCATTCCATACAATTAAATGTAGCTCTGACTTGTAAAGGTATCGAATATTTTTAGTCAAAATTTGATGACATAAAATAGATTTATTTCTTGTTCCGAATTTCCATTGAATAATGTGGAATAAATATATTGATGAGGAATGAGGAAACATATTATAGATTGTAAAGAGCGCTCTACAATTTATTTCACCTTTGCAACACCAAATGTTTATCGTGCAGCCTGTTTTCTTATTTCCTATATATGATTTACTCTTATATTGTCAAAGTTCCAGGAGCTGGAATAAACTCTTTTATATTTCGTAACTTGTTGTGGTAGCCATGGCGAATAATTAAATCTCTAGCCGGCACCCATTCACCGCATTCTGCTTTGAATCACAGCTTGAGGTTGCTTCAGTCTACCAGAAATAACAACTTGCGTAAAAGCTGGAGAGAAGCCGACTGCTTGAAACTCATATTCATAATAATAGCCAACTGATTGTCTGTTTTTCATGCAATTCGGCTTGCCGCGATTCATTAAGGTATGCTGGCGAAGCGAGTGTAATCCAGTCAGCTTGTTAAAACAAACAGAAAAGAGAAGTCTTCGTTCTCAGCTAGAAACCGTTTTGCAAACCGAAACGAGATCTCAGACTTCCTTCTCAATCAACGCTTGGTGCCAGAAGCACCACCTTTCAGTGGTCACTTATTCACATATAGTAGTATTTGAGTTTATCGCCCTACAATTCAGCATCGGCTCATCATCCAAGCAAACCGTAGAAATAATTGATGCGCCACGAGCCCAATAACTGATAAAAGTCAATTGCTTGCAAACCAATAACACTCAAGCAACAACAACGAATACACACAAGAATGCACGCTCGGGGTGCAGGCCTACACGTGATTCGTCGCATCGAAGTGCCTTCTACGGTTTCTGCACAGCCAAAAGAGAAATACGTGCACTTCTCTTATGCACATACACAGCAACGACAACAGCAAAAACAATATCATCAATTCAATGTTTAACAAAACCACTCTGGGCACTTTAACCGCAGGGAAGCTGCAGACTCAGGCGCAGTCACAGGGAGCGGCAGAGACAGGCACAATCTGAAACTCATGTGTACGCACATATGCGCAGAGTGTGGATGATACTAAAGAGGAAGGAGAAGACATTGCAGAAATAGTAGCCAAAGATTTACTGGCAACTGACAGTTGAAAATCGGTTCAAAATTATTCAAGCTATCACCAAAGTTGCAAGAGACAACCGACTACCAACGACCGACCGATGATAGCCGACTGCCGAGAGCAGACTGTTGACTATTGACTGCCGCCTGGCATTGAAATAATAAACAACAACATCATCATGAACATCGGGTATGGACATCATGAACTTCAATAGTAAAACCAGCAGCCGCAGCATGAACATCAACATGAAGCATCGCTGACATGTGCAACGTCGAACAATGGCTGCGACATGTGTTGCCTGTGACTCCGTTCAACGTTGCTGCATTGAAATCGGATACACTGTTGCCCACCAGGCCAACGTTTCACCGCTGCAATCAGTGAACGGTAGCTTCTATATGGATTTTAGTGTTCTTTAAACGGTAATGACAGCTTTTCAAACCAAAATCCCTTCGACTAACAATGGCACTGAACAGCAACAACAACAATAGTAGTACCAGCAGCAACAACAGCAACATATTCGATTGGTCTCAATCCTTGGGGATTGTGTTAATTTTCATTGCATATTGAAATTCATGCATTAAATTCGAATTCTGCCAGGCAGCCAGCCAGGATAACACCCCAGTCACCAGCCAAACGCCAACGCCCTCTCAACAGCTTTGGCCGCTTACCAGCTTGGCTAGACTGGACTGGTGACGATGGAATCGTATTCCATTGTCTGTCAAAAGGAAATACAAATGCATCCAAAACCTTCCGGCACCTCTTTTTCACTGCGCCCCTTCTTCTCTGCACCAGGTCATTGTTGCTGTTGCTACTTCTGTCATTCACATGCACTCGTTTGTATGCTGGAGGTTTGACTTCATGTTGCGTTAATCCCTTTTTACCGTTTTGTGTAATCCAATCCTCATTGAGTTGATATTTTATTGTCTGAGCATGGGCGATAAAATAATTACAGTCTATCATGACATGAGCTTGCTTTCATTTTTCCATTTTACAATTTAAACTTAAAACACATAAGTGGGATCTGACTGTGTTACCGGAGATCTTAAATTGTTGCCTAGACATTGTATCCTTTCAATTAAGAAGGTTCCACAACTAACCGCTCTGCCAGAACAAATTATTATGTGCAATTTTCTCTTTAAACACAAACTCAGACTATGAATGTAATTTAAAATTAAATTTGTTTAGCTTAGTTAGCAAACCCTTTTCCTGTTTATTGTCATACTTAATAGGCCGCTTGGAAAAACCATGCTGACTTGCAGAATTTAAATATACTATTATGCGAAATCTGATTGAAGTTCGCTTTCTCTGCTCTCCTCCAGATAAACTAGAACACCTTGAGAAGCCAACATTCCGGCGATATCTTAAGAGTATTAATAAGTTGGGTGACTTTCGAGAGATAAGTTGTGCACCACGTTCGGAGAGCATCGTATTTTCAACTCATCTGCATACATAGTCGGACGGACCATAACAAAAGTTTCTTTTTTTTATTTCGTACTTTACTCTAAGAAAGGTGGAAAAGAAGAATCAAGAAGCTTATAACTTTTTTGGTGTCAAATTGTTTTCGTATTACCAATCTGCAGGCTTATTTCAACGCAACCTTGGCGTAAAGAAAGCGGACAAATATAATTCAGACAAATTTACTTTATTACACACATTCTATGCGAACACGGTCGTCTTTTATCTTGCTTTACTTTCCCGCCAGTCGCGCCCCCCACTGTTTACGATTTATGACTAGGCAATGCTGCTGAAAGCTTTATCATCTCATTGATTCGTTCTGTGGTGCAATCAATTGCATAAACCGAAAACCCTTTAGCGCACTTTCAGCAATTCGCAACAATAAATTACTCATAGCGCAGGCAGCACAGATGTGTGTGCACTGTACACCCACGAAAGGCCACACCACAGCACACTACGCCACAGCCGCTGCCACGAGCACGCACAGGCGCAGGCACCACTTTCGGAGCGGCACTTGATGTCCGATACTCGATGAATCTGTGCATATGAATCCGCACTGCAGCTACAAGTGCACGTACAGCAATTACGATGGCCAAGCAAAACGGCGATGATGAGGATGAGGATTAGGATGAGGATGATGGGAACTGCTATACGCTCGGCCGTTCGCTGGCCAGGCAGCATTCAGCAGCCAGCACCCGGCATGCAGAGCACTCAGCATTGACTATGGAGACAATATGGCAACGATTACATCTATGACTGACCAAATCCTGCGGCACTCAACTCCTGACAACACAACCCAACAGAACAACAAACGAACAGCATGGAATCGAGCCCTAGTGCGCTTGGCCATGCGCAGGGCCTGCAGTTAATGCAATTGCAGACGTAGGAGCGCCTCATGTCACTGATTATAATCGCGCTCGTTAACATTATTGTGTGTGCATAGTCCTGATAGCAGCACTCGCACTCACAGAGTCCTGTGCTGCCTGGCTGGCTGCTATTGATACAGGATGCAGTTAAGCTTTTGTTTTTTTCTTTTCGTACCTTCTCTTTTTGTGAGAAAATCTGTTAAGAAAAAGCAGAAAAAATCAAAAGCAAACGTAAACGTAAATGTAAACAAAATGAAATTGCTTTCGCCCTATAAACAAGAAATGCGCATACGCTAAAATGAGGAACGACCCGCATCGGAAGTTATCTGATTGTGGGATTCTGGGCAGATGCATATGGGCTGCGCTCTGCTCTCTGCGCCCTGCACTTAACTTGCGGTCGGCCGTTGCTCGCTTAACTACTGCCCCGCTGCCGCACTTCGGCACGCTGCCTGATTTCTGTTTGCACGAATGCTTATTGTGTTGCGCATTTTGTCCTGGTCGCATTTTTTCAACTTTACTCTTCTATGGCAAATTTGTATTTATGCTGCTTAAAAACAAAAATGAAAACGATGTTCTTTTCTTTGTTTCTGGTGTATTAGTGTGTAACAAGTTTCGCTGCAACAAAAAGCGAAAAGGCGCACTTTGGCAAATATTTACGCACATGCTTTGAGACATCAGAGCTGCGTTGCTGACAGTTCAAATTGTCAAAGTGGTAACAAAAGATTACAAGCGATTGGTCACTTTTCAATTACTAGACTACAGCAACACAAACGACAACAACAAACAGCTACAAAATAAACATTTTAAAGCGGCGAACAAATGTTTTGGCACAATCGAAGTTGCGACTTTTATGCGTTGCTCTGCCTTGCGTTGTGTTGCGTGCGCTTATGGCTTCATTAACGGAACGAATGGCGACTTAGGGGTTGCACTTGAGAAGAGCGCGCCACTAAACCCTCATGCAACGCGGCACCCCTATGGCATGTATTCTGCGGCTGCTGCTACTGCCAGCACGATGCCATACGTATGCGCATATAATATCTTAATTTTTGCCCAAAAGCATTTTGAAGAGCTGGCGTCCATGTCCTTAGTGCGACCCCCCGGGGATCATTTGTCATGCACGCATCTGTCATGATTCCTTTACAGCTTTTTATACGCATTCCTTTTCCTATTTTTTATTGTATATGTGTGTGTGTTTTTTTATGATGTTGTTCCTCCGCTACCTTCTGCTCATGGATGTATAATTGTTGCTGCTGCTGCTGCTATTCTTTGTGTTGTTGTTGTGCCAAAGTGTTGTTGCAATTAATACCGTTGCACTTAATTTCAATTGAAGCTTTAAGCTATTAAAGCATTTTTACAAGCATTACTTGAGTTGACTGAGCGGGCAAAAGGACCAAAGGACTCGCACCCGTACTCGTTCTTGGTGTGTACCTTAGCACTGGCTGCGCATTTTACACAGCTCCGCACTTTGCTTGCATTACTCATTTAAATTCATTAGCCTGCTGCTCTTGCCTGTACTATTCCTTACTTTTTCTTTTTTTTTTATTTTTCTACTCCGAAATTAGGGCGGTATGAAGGCTTAGTAAAAGTATTTCAACGTGTGGCCTTTTTTCTTATTTTTTTGAAGAAGCCGCGACAAACAAATGCGTAATTTCACTCTTCAATGCATTTACGTTTAATTTATTGCACGAGTTTCTCTCTTTATATGTCCCCCAAAAGAAAACCAAAAAAAAAAGCAAAAAGAAAGGAGGAAAAACGCTAAGGAAAAACGTTTTTTAACAAATTTCATTAGTCATTCAAATTGTGCATTAAGTACGTGCAGAGACGGATCGAGTCGTGTCCGTCGGATTGAACAGAGCTGACTGGCGGCACGATTAGATTTGCTGCCTGACAAGGATTCGCTGCGGTAATGACGGCTTTGCCGCTTGTTGTGTGCTTAAGTCTGCAAAGCGAAATTAACACATGCTCTGAGGTCGGCTTTCGCCTGCTCCGGCGCTGAGTGTGGCTGCAGATGGCTTCAACTAGAGCCGCATGATTAGCACTCCATTTGGCAGCATGCGTTATTATTATTAGCCAACACATTACAGCTCCGACCGATCATTGATCTCTGTGCGCTTTAAATTACGCTACGTGCATTTTCGCTTCCTCACAGCTGAGCGCTGTCGTCATCACCATCGTCATAAGTGTTGGAGTTGCTGTTGGTGTTGGTGGGAGAGTTGTTGTTATTGTTGTGGCTGGCCCTAGCACCTCTCATTGCTGTTTACATTGCACAACAATATGTCTAGGCCATCGACTCCACTTTTGTGGGCGTATCGAAGCAGGTTACCCACCCAACCACGCAGGGCTTGACAACCCAGTGTGCTAAAATTAATATAAGTTCACACTTTCCTACGCTTCAGCGCGCTCCTACACATAAGTACATATACATAACTATAAACAAAGTTGTTGTTGTTGGTGTTCAGCCACAACACCATAAACAAAAACATTAAAATAACGACAGCACGCTGCATAGTTGTGTTGGTTGGTCTGTTGAACCTATAATTACTGCAGCGTATACAAAAACTCTAAAATAGTCAATTGACAGTTTTCCGTTGCTGCCAAAGTCACACATCAAGTGTTGAGCTGTTGCACGCAACAGAAATGCGCTAACTGCGACTGCTGCGTTTTGTTGGCAAAGGCCGCGCGTGCATAGGCGCACAGCATCACAGCGCGACGAACTGATTTACTTTTTTTCTGTCTGCAGCCCCGTGCAGGAACCCAGCAGCCAAGCAGTCAACTTTCGAATATTTTTGGCAGCATTTAACAATATTTCGGAGAGCGGTGACCCGCGATAAAGCAAGCAGAAGAAACAAGTAAAAAAAATGGCAAAAATCATATTTGAAACTCCGCTGGAAGTGGATGTTCCCACTGTACTTCGTTTATCGGTTCAGCGTCTGACTCGCAGCTAGCAACACAAAGATTGCAAAGCAGCAGACGCTGACGATGGCGTCGAAGTGGCAGCACAAACTGCTGCGATATGTACATGCGCACATATGTATATCGAAGAGTACGTTGTTGTTGCGCTGTGTTGCTGTTGTTGTTGTTGAAACTATGGCTGATGTTTCTGCTTACATGGTGTACCGTGGCTTGTAGCTGTTGCTATGTCTATTGCAGTTGTGCAAACAATGTTTGCATTTTCATTTGCATTTAAAGTCACGGATACTTTGTGTGCGCAATCGTTCAAGCGAACCGAGCGAGCAAAAGCCAACGAGACGATATAACATAGTGAGACAGCAGCAACGACTAAATGGTGTAGTTTGCTGTGGTTATTGCTACAACAACAATAACAAGAATTGCACTAAAAACAGCAGCAACAACAACAACAGCCGCAGCCGCAGCCGGAGCAACAATCTGCGCAAGCGCAACCTCGATTACAAACACATGCACTAACACACTTAGTGGTGCAGTGGACGGACAGCAGTCAAGGTGTGTGGTGCGCTGAGGCAGCCACATCGTTTGCCATATTAACCATTGAGATGCCAGACATTTGCCAAGGTTTTGCTTTGCTTGACTTGCAATGCCCTCAAAGCAAATAGTGTAGTAATAGCAGCAACAACAACAAACTGCAACAGCAACAGAAGCATGGCATGTCGTAGCAGGTTTCTTTGCCTTGGTTTTTGTTGATTCGCTTTTGTTATGCCACTGCCGACACCAACAGTGCGAGCAACACGTGCGGCTGCAGCACTCACTCACTCCATCTGGAAATGTTCATCAAATGACAATGCCAACGACAACAACAACATACGCGCCAACAACACCAACGAGATGTACAAGCACAACTTGCAATGCAAATAAGTGAACGCTGCCGCTATTGCGTGTCGATCGTCGCGCCGGCGGTGCAAGGGCGCAATCGCATGTCGTTACCTTAGCGCATTCGAAGCTGCAATTACAATATTTTGCTATGATCTCCTCGCATCCCGCAGATGCTGCCTGAACACTTCACTTCACAACATCCTTATTTGCTTAAGAAGCGCTGCGATGTGCGCTGAGCGCAAAATCAGACATCGAAAGCCTTTATACATAATAAATTGCGACGGAGCAAAATAAACGACAATAAGAAATCGTGCATGCAACCTTTTCCTCTCTACATTTGGTTTTTATTTTAGTTTCTTATTCATTATTTTTATTTTTTTCTGTAAACTCATTTCACAGGAAATCCTGCCTTGTCCGACCATATGTCAAAAGTGTCAGCTATTTGTTGCTAGTATATTTCAGCAGTTTTAGTGGCCCCTTTTACGAGTCGGAGAGGCGACAAAAAACAGCAACAAAGAAAAACTCCAAAACGAAAAAAAAAAAGATAAAAAACAACCAAAAAAAAAAATGATTTCTCATAAAAAGTTGAATCTAACAGGCATTAAAGGCAACATACACGGGGACTCGGCACTGAAGAGCTGGGGAGGCGAGGAGAAGGGTGCCAGGCCAGCTGGCTGGTGCGTGAGCCCTGATGCTCATTTATGTCTAGAACTAAGCTTTGCGAATTTAGTAGCGTAACAGCTGCCGCACCGGTTTTTTGCTCCATGCTCCTTGGTGCCGTTGTTTGTCACTAAGCTTGAGAGGAGCAGGAGGAGCTGAAACCGACAACGCAAACATTTTGGCACCCAGGCATTTTAAGTAACTAACTGTGCTTCTTCTGGTTTGGTCTGTATCCCTTTTTCCTTCGCTTTTGACCAGCGTCGCTTCATCTCGATTACGAGGTGTAAATTTACTGACGCACATAAAGTCATTTGCTGCGTGGCTTGGACTAAAGCAAACGGACAGGCGGTCGGATGGCCGGTGTTGGCTCGGTAGTTAGCTGGGGTTGATATCCTTGTTTTTTTGCAGTTTGGCTGATCTCTTAAGCCATGCGTATGTGAATTTTTTCTTTGGCTTTCTAGCCATGCGTTCGTTTATTCCTATGAAGACATTTCCTAATCCCAAATTAAGCTTTGGTAAAGTATGCGTAGTTTATTCGTTAAACAGGCAGCGAACCCATACACACAAACACACATGAAGTAGCAGCCATTGCGATTTTTTACACAATTTTTATGTGTAACATTCATATATTTATTGGTTGCTTGTTGTTGTTGGTGTTAGAAAACTTACGGCAAGAATATCGTTAATATTTATACGCCATAAAGTGGGCAACTGCGTGCACATACATTGCCATGATTACCAGTTTGGCGAATGTTAATAATCGTTGGCCAAGTAAGTGTATTTATGTGATTGCGACAATAATCTAAGTTTATCAGGTTTGCTATAATAAATAATAAATCCTAGTTGTCAAAAGGCTTTTTTATGTAAATGAGATACTTTTTAAGGTAAAAACCTTGTGGTTTGACAAAAGCCTGAGGATATTTATTTTTTATTTTTGTATGTTTAAAGTGAAGATCATGCAGTGATGATATTGTGTATTTATCTTTATAGCTATTTCCCTGGGTCATAATATAGGCCACCTCTTATTCTGAAAAATTAAAATTTTTCTACAATATAAAGGAAATAAAATAAACTAGAAGGCCAGTTTTAGGTTCTAGTTCAGCTCACCCTAATCTCAGTTTAAAATCTAACAAAAAATGTATTAAAGTTTTTTTAGGCAGATCGCTCCTATAGGAGCTATATGATATAGTGAACCGATATTTATCGTATTCAGTTATATGATTGGATATTACATAAAAACATCAAATCCAAAATTTGGTAAGGATATATTCGTATCGTATATTAAAGTTGTAACAGGCAGAATATGGGGTGGCGGATTCCACAAAGAATATATATCTATATATATATATATATATATATAGACAGACAGACAGACATGGCTATAGATATATATATATATATATATATATATATATATACTTGATGAGCTTCGGAAGGCGAGTCGATCTAGCCACGGTTTATTACGGTTAGATCTACAACCACCAAATTTGGTACGAAGACTCTCCTTATTCATAATGGGTTTACTTTGATTTTGCGATGTTCAACCTATAACATATAGCTGGCATAGGAACGATCGGCCAAAAAATCATATTTACTAACAAAAACCCATTTTTTTTCCAAGATATCATTACCAAATTTTAGATTTCAATGTGGTTTCCAATTACATATCTTAATATTATGTATATCGATTTACTATATCATATAGCTGCCACGACCAATTGATCTAGTGATCAATCATAGACGATAATAGTTGGATACCTGTTGGCCACTGTCATCGGAGATCGACATAGTATCTTGTGAGAACAGGGAAGCTTTGTGTAGTACCCGTTGGTAGTGGCCAGCAAGTGTCAAACTATAATTTGCACAGATGGCTAGGCCCAAAAGGCTCATGATGGACTATTGTATTGTCATTATAATATATAATTAATTAAAAAAAACACTGCTTGATAGTTAATTGTTGTAACTAGTTTTAGTCTGAATAAAGTTTAAAAAAAAAAAAAAAAAAAAATATAGCTGCCATAGGAATAATCGGCCGAAAAACCACATTTACTGAAAAAAATTTTTTATTTATTAAAATATCGTTACCAAATTTTATATTTACTAATTTTAGGTAATATCCAATCTTAAAACTGAATACGATAATTAACGGTTTACTATGACATATACGAGGGCGGTCCCAAAATTACCAAACCTGACATATAAATGGCGGTAGTCTCATTACATTCACCGCTTTTTCAATTAGTACTAACCTTCAAAATTTAATTATATTTTGCTCATAAGTTTCTGAGTCTATGTGCTAAGAGTGATATTTCTTTTGTGATTTTCAAAACATTGGATCGAAAACAATTTCGCGTTTTAATTTTACGCTGCTACTTAATGAGAAAAAATTCCGTTCAAGCGAAGAAATAAGGACTCCGTTTCATCAGAAAAAACAATATAACGTTGGTTGGCAGACTTCAAACATGGTCATAGAGACACCGATGATGCAGAACTCAGTGGACGACCAATTGTAATGATAACACCAGAAACGGTTAAGAAAATCCACAAAATGGTATTGGATGATCGCCGGCTGAAGGTGCGTGAACTAGATGAAATTATTAAATTTGAAGAAAAAAAAGCTGTGTGCAAGATGGGTGCCGCGTTTGCTCACTGTTGACGTGTCACAAGTTAATCAAAACAATTGCAAAACTACATGAATTGAACTTCGGATTGCCCCCACATCCGGCCCAAAAATGATTGGGTGGCTCTTGATGAATAAAGCCAATTTTGAACAAAAAAATCTTTGTTAGATCCGGCACTTCTAGGACCGCCCTCGTAGCTTCCATAGAAACGATCGGTCGTGAAACGACTTTTACTAAAAAAAACCTTTTTTATTTCTTGAGATATCATTACATAATTAATACAAAATATTAAAGAAACAAAAAATAAATAAATAAATTATGGGGGCGCCCGACTATAACCCCTGCCTTTCTACTTTTCTTTTTTTTTTTGGCTTTGCCAAATCTCAAGAAGCAAGTCAAAAATCGTTAGAAAAATATCTAACAAAAGAAGTGAAAAATAAATATTCAAGACAACTATTAAGAATATAACCCAGTTGTGGCATATGAAGACGGATTCTTCTACGTCAGTCACCCTTCATACCAACCTCACCCTATAAAAGCACGTTTGTGTGCACTCGACAAAAAAAAACAAACAAAAACAGTGTGCGAATCCTATATTTAAAACTAGAAACACTCGCTTGCCTCGCTACTTCTATCGGAAATATCATGGAAATCTTCTCGGACTTGCATATAATACCCGCCAGATGTCAAATATATATATTCATAACTTATGAACCTTGAATGATATCGAAATGGAACTTGATAAAAAACAATAACAATGGTTTTAAATATTTTGTGAATGTTAAATGATATTCTGTTTATAAATTATATTTGACATTAAATTTAAGATTTTTTCACATTATCATATATTTTATAACAAAAAGCAGCAGAAAGTATTTCTTACGATCATTTAAGAATTTTTTGGGTTTGAAATTTTCTTTTTCGAGTCATTCGTTCCCCATGCAAATTTTAATGACTTTGGCCATATTCGTATTTTAATAACACCACTCAACATTCCCTTTAACCGCGAGGAATGAGCAAACACTACTCATACATAGTCCTTACCATTAAGCAATTTAGTTGCGCATAAATCAACTTGACTTTAATCAAAAGTCATGTCAGCCAAGCAGCCAAGGTCATTTCGCTCGCCCGATGTTCGCAAGCAGAAGCAGGATAAGCATCGAAAATAAGGACGAGGACGAAAATGAGGGCGAGGATGACACCGTGGCAGCGCCCGAAGTGACAGAAGTCATTTTAGTTTTGACTTTTGTGAGATTTGTGTAAATATTGAAAAATGTATTTTTAATTATGCTCTAAGCCTACTTTTAGACGCATAATTGCGTGGGCGGCAAATCAAAACGAAGTGAGCAAACACCTACACAGCAACAAAGGCTGTAAACGACTAAATTGAAGAGTGTCCTTGCTCGAAAGAGCGCAGGCGAAAAGTACAAGATAATTATTCAAAGTAAAACAAACAAACTTCGACTGACGCGGCTTAAGCCAGTAGAACAGAACGAATATGAAATTAAGCGCGGAAAATCTACTTGACTTCTGGTTAGAGACGCCTTATACTAGTGCACTCCTCACTCCACTCTGCTCCACTCCACTTCAGTTTAGTCCACTCTACATTGGTGCGACAGACCTGACCTCGTTTATGAATTCGTTAGCATTAATTAACTCTGATTTAATCAATCGCAACAGCCGCCGCCAACCATGCAAGCAACCACCCAACCACTCAAGCAACCACCCGACGAACGAAGCGTGACAGTCACTTTGAAGTCGTCGGGCGCTCCGACACTCGGACTGGAAGCCGCAACAACTGGCTGGCGAAGGAAGCTGTGCGCGATTCCTTCGAATGCGATTTTTTCTTCCTAACTGAGAGTTTGCACAGTTGTTGCACAACATGTTTAATGTCCTTCGCATATCCTTTGCATATACTTCGTATATCCTTGGCTACTGCCAATAATGTTTTGTGTTCCTTTCATTTGCATTACCTGCCTCTGCCGGCGCTCCTGCCTTGTCATGCTTGAAGCCTTGCGCTGCGCTGTGCTGCCTTTGCTTTACTTTCCTGAGCTGTCCTTTGCTTTGCCTCAGCTCTACATGACTTCACTTGACTTGACTTGTTCCCTAAGCGCATGTTTGACTCCTTTTGGTCCTCTGCGCTGTTTCTGTAGTTGCTATTGTTGTTGTGATGTGTCTTTTTGTTAATTTTCAACGAAGCTAAAAAATTGCTTTGGTCTTTTGTGGTTTGACTTGGGCGGAAGCGGAAAGGAAACTAGCAAGTCCAAGGCAGCCAAGTGTAACAAGGCAAGCATCAAAGGCAAAAGCAACCACATCAACACCATACGGTAAAACAACACCAACACAGCCACACATCGCTCACGCCGCACAGACCGCCACTCCGTACGTCTGCTCGAGTGGCAAATCTTTGGCTGGTGCGACTAACTTAACGAGTTTCACTCTCAAACCTTTCGACCTACGCGTCTACTTTGCACATTCTATACTCTCCTGTAAAATAATAGAAATCATAGAAAAATTGCTTCAATTTTAAATTGGTTATAGGGTATTCTATAGTCGGGTTCGCCCGACAATAATCCTATCTTTCCGTTTGTCATTGTTGTTGGCGTTGTACACTTTGTATATTTAGCCAAGTATGCTTAGATTAACTTAAGAGAAAGCTGCAACCCGGGAACTCGCCTAATTTTGTCTTGTATTGAGTTTTGCTGTGAAATGTAGCGGCACCGCGCAAGCAAAGATTTGCATAAAACCTTTGCGCTTTTTCGCACGCAGAACGGACTCGGCCGAAATGGCGCGTTGGCGAAGACACGACTCTGCCGTGGGGTTTTAAATGCCGAAAATGGCGGCGGAGGTGCTTAAAAACGCACATAGAACGGTTTGTTTGCTTTAATTTATAAATTAATTAATTGTGTGCGCGCTTGAGGCCAACTGCGATAGAACGTTTTATAAATATAAATACGAGTTACAAACAACTGTACAACCCACGTCATGGCAACCACTAACCACAAACATCGCTAAAAAAATAAAAAAAATCATTAAACAAACAAAGCAAAAAAAATAAAGGAAAATTAACTTGCAAAGCAGAAATAATTTAACATGAAATGTTGTTGTACCAACTGCACTCACACTGACTGCCACTTGTACTTATACACTTATTCGCATTCACATCCGCCACTCGCCACTCGCCACTTACAAATTGCATTAGATGGCGGACGATAAACGCTAAAAAATAAATAAGCGAGTGCGGAGCGTAAAAATTAAAATCTGCCATGTTTTCCACTTATTTGTTAAAGCATTTTTATTATTATTTCTTTTTTTTTCGATTCGTTGCTGCTCATCAGTAATGTATCCTTGCAGTGCTTTGTCGTTATGGCACCCGCGCTTTTGTGCATGGTGTACATGGTTAATTAGCAATTAATGGAGCGATAATGAAGCAAGATAAACTAGCCAGAGCAGGGCCAGGCATCGGCAGTAGGCAGAGGAGCAGGCGGCGGAGAAGGCGACGAAGGAAGTAAGCGGCCTGCTGCGGATTTGGCGTGGCTTTGCCTCGGCGAACGAACGTTTTAACAATGGCGAAGACAGGCGAGCACATCGATAGGGAGGCAGACACGCAGATAGACGGGCGAACAGTAAGACAGACAGACACACAGACAGGCAGTTGACGTTTTTGTGTTGTTCTCATTGCGCACACAATTGAAACGGCCTTGCATTGCCAATTTTTGTTCTTTGTTTTTCATTTGGCTTTTGGTTTTTTTTTTTTCGCTTTATTTTGCTTTAAACTTTTTCTTGAAATTTTTGTTTTATTTTCTTACCTACAGTTATGGATACAAACTTAAAATGCTGCGACATTTCTGTCATTAGGTTCGCTTTAGTTTTTTTTTTTTAGTTAATTTGTTTGCTGCACACTGCGCTTTGCACTAATTAGGCAGCGGAGGGTCCCATGTGGACCAGAACTGTATGCCGTCGAGCATATCGCACTTTTCAGATTTCCTGCGAAATTCGCAGCCAACACTTCTCCGGGTGTCAAACTGAGTAGTGGCGGACAACACGCCGGCTTCTAATTAGTCATGACACAGATTTTTATGCTCGGCTATAGCGCGAACTGCAGTTCGACACAAGTTGCCTCTCCCGGTAGATTTAGATGCCGCCTGCTTAGCACCGCAAGATATGCTTTACGTCTAACGCCTTTCGCGCCCAGCAGCTCGTTTGAGAATGCTTGGCAGCGAACTAAGTCAGCGCCAGGCGACAGTCAGGCCCCCGGCTTTGGGTACTTGAAAAGTTTCCTTTGAACTTAATCAACTGCAATGTAAGGAGACTGAAAAATAGTGAGAAGAGATGAGATGGGGTGAAGGTGAGTAAGAAGAGAATGTAAAAACTAAAAAAAGTTTTGAAAACCTTATGGGAACTAAACTTATTCATTTGTAAATTGAGTAGAGGCCACGTTTTGCTCTCACACACTTTGTTAGAGAAGTGACAGCAGCAGCTTGGCTGACATACCTACGTAGGCCACCGAAATTAACCATCACATGACCTAACTGTCAATTTGTCATGTATTTTTATATGCTCAGTTTATTGTTAGTTCCGCCGGGTTTTGTTGGAATTTTTTATATTTATTTTTTTATGATTATTTTTAAATACATGTTTATTTGAATATTACTTGGATAGTTACCAAATTTTGGCAATATGAAAAATCTCGATGCCTCACTCGACTACACAGAGAATGCGCGCTTCAACTATCGTTACGTGAAAGTGCTCGAAGACTTGAACAGGGAGACGCGCTTTACTCACCATGAGCTGAAGTCGCTGCTGATGGTCTATCATAAGTTTGTACTGCAGAATGCCCACGATGCACACTACATGAGCAAACCACAGTTGAAGGAGTGTGTCGAGTGTCTGTTCAACATCAGAGATCCACAAATTATTGAAGCTATCGGTCAGCATGCGCTCACGTTAGACACGCGTTTGTCTGTCACAGATAAGCAAGTCACGCCGGCGGCATTTGTGAAATTATTCGCCGTGTTCTTCACATCAAATCTGGAGGAACGCATTAGATTTGCCTTTAGCGTGAGTATTTCTCTGCATTCTACACGTGATCACAATTGATCCGCCTTTTAACGCAGCTGTACGATCGTAAGCACATGGGCTACTTGAATCGTGACCTCATCGTGCACGCTGTAGAGAGTTTCTTCGCCGCTGATGATGAGGACGAACTGTTCGAACTACGGTCCGATATGGTTGATCTGATTTTTAGGAAATTCGATCTTGACAAAGACTTGCAGATTAGTTTCCATGAATATGCGGCAGTTGTGCGAGCACAGCCGTCTCTGCTGCAGTTTTTGGGTGAATGTTTCCCAAGCCCAAAGTGCATGAATACAGTGTCCTTGTGCGCAAATATTGTAAGCTGGTATGAGGCGAAGCTTTGAGCCAGGCTCAAAGTCCACTCATTCAGCAGTTCCCAGTAAATGGTTTCACAATAAAAATTTTGAGTTGTAGAAACCGCGACTTTCCCTTATCTCTCGTTGGCAAAAAAGAAGAAATAAAAGCCAACTCATTTTAGCACGTTTCAGGCTAACTGCCCCCGCAAAACTTACTCAGCCTGGCTAATCTGCCGTTTGTTGCCTTCTGCCTGCTTCTGGCTGAGCGTGGATCCCACTACTCTTCAATTTATCAACACCATGCGCTGGCAGGTGTTCACGGTTCGCTACCGGTCAAGCTTGCCTGCACTGTATAGTTGCGCTGCGTGACTTAATGCATCTATGAGGCCTCTACAGCTCAGTTCGCTTGCCCCCGAACAACGTGGATTAGATAACTATGCTTTATTCATTTGCCACCAAATCCCTTTTGGTTTAGCTGCGATTCCACTTTGCTGCTTATTTTACGTTTTCATTTTGTATATGTGTTCAATTCTATTGCTATTTCGCCCAAACTGAGTTCGCGAACTCAGTATTAGTTTTGGTATTTTTTTTAATGTTTCTTTTTTTAAACAAAATAACCTAATCTGATGATCTGCAGTTGCTTTGCTTTGCTGGCATGCATACATTTTGTTTAGCTGTCTGTTGCTTTTGGTTTTGTAATTAAAAAAGGTCAAGTCGGGCTCAATTTATGCTGGTAATATTGCAAAACAGCTCACGTGCATGGAGAGCTCCTAATGACGCAGCGTAGCTTAGCAAACAAGATGAAGTGAGTGTAAAGCCAGCTCGGGTCTAAGCTGATGACGTTTTATTACTTCTGATCATTTTCGATTATTGTTTTTATAGTGTGAAATTAATTTTAATTACTTTTCTGTTTTATTTTTGACGAAAATGTTTTTTTTTTTCCAATAATATTTTTGATGCTGCCATGGTCTTTTACACATTGGTTTTCTTTTATTTATTTTTTATTTTATTTTGGTACACCATAAATAAAGCTCCTCTAATATGAACTTTTTAAACTCACTAGGTTCAAAATCAGTAACACTTACAACAATGTATATAAATAACTAGAAAGGCAGGGGTCATAGTCAGGTGCACCCGACTATAGAATACCCTGTACCCAATCAGAAAATTCAATAAGTTTTTCTCTTGCTTTAATATTTTGTATCTTTCCTATGGCAGCTATATGTTATAGAAACCCCAAATTCATTTTATTCAGGTATATGATTGGATTGTGCCAAAACTTATCCAAAATCCATCCTAACCTAAATGTACCGGGCGAAATATAATACATATTAAAGGTTGTCGGTGCCACTCACCAAAGTATAAGAGAAAGTCTTAATTCATCACATTTCCCAAACTATTTAACAAAAATTGATGAATGTGGTATATATGTAAAGGTTATCATGAAATCGGTTACGGCAAAAATGGAACGTACCACCCTCAAATTGAAAATGGTAACATATTGGGTCTACGAATAAATTTTGAGAGTTTTACAAAAGTTATCCTAGCTAGGATTAAATATTTCAGGACTACCTTGTAACGATATTCATGTTAAAGCGTCATCAATTCGCTTTAAAGTTCGAGTAATTTCGCTGAAGGGTCAACAATAAGTTTTTTGTAATTGAACCATGTCACGCTTTGTGCCAAAAAACCAAAATTTGGGGGAAGCACTAGTTTTTGTGATTATATTCCAAGAAAAGTGCACCTGATAGACATCGATTGCTGTTTGAAGCATTAGGGGAATATGCTCCACCAATTAAAACATGCGAGTACTGGTTCTGGCGATTTGAAAGTGGTGGTTTTGACACCATTCACAAAGTTCGCGGAGGGAGGCCAATAATCAGAATCAGCTTGAAGTAATCGACTATGAGCTGCTTGGTTTCTACTTCAATGTTATATTCCAATATGTTGGATATCATGCATACGTAGATACTCTCATACGTGATCTATAGTCCACTTCATAGGAGACGTAAACGACTTTTACTATTCGGAGCAAGTCACATGCAATTGTCGAATGACTAACAAGGAAGGCTTTCTATAACACTCGGCTTCTTTATGTTGCGACATGTGCATATGAATGTTCAACTAACTTAATGTCAGTGACAATTAAAGGTAATTTGCGAAGGTTTGTTGCCGCCCACAAGCTCAGTGCTCGCAGTTAGCTGCTGAACTTGGACCACCTGCCGTGCCCAATTCTAAACACCTTCCGTTACTCATCTGGAAAATATGTTTCCGCTGTTGTTTCGGCTGATTCTATTATTGTCAGCTGGCTATGTCTGCTCGGCCAAACATGTTTGGTTCACTTGTCCCATTGTCCGGTTGTCCGTTTTCCGCTTGTACAATTTCGCGACGCCTGCATTTGAGCCTTGTCCGTGCTGGCGAATGCTACCTTTCACCATGTTTTTCGACGTCGCTTTGGCTGCTGTTTGTTGTTGTTAAAACGACAATAAATTAAATTACGTTATTTATTAATTTTCCATGCGTTTGGCAGTTGGCAAGATGTATACAATTGCTTTTGTTTTTGTGTTTATTTTTATTTTTAACTGTCACGGTACTTTTTATTATCATCCTTGTGTTTTTTTAAATGCAATTATATTTTGGTTTTTCAAATGCAATTATGCTGTTTATTTTTCTTGGTGCACCATTTATTATGTATTTTATTCAAATTTCATTCTATTAGAGAGTATTAACTAGATACATTTTCCTCCTGATCGTGGTGATAAATTTCAGACTTCATAGCACGTATGTGAGTTACTTTCGCTTTTCGTTGTGAATATTGTGATGACAGCCTAGGCTATTGCCGCTTCTTTTCGAAGTTTTGTGATTTTGGTAAAAGAAAATTATGTAGAAAAAAATTTACCAGCCATTCTAATATAGGACTGGCAAAGACTCTACTTGGCAGCTTAATTGCTAAGTAAACACGATTTAACCCTCCGTTATGCACCAGGGCCTGGCCAGACCTATTTCGATATTAATTTACGGGTCTACGGGTCTACGGGTACAGTCACAACAAAATCACAGTGCTGAAAAAGTCATAATGGCCTATTTTGTAACGATATGTATTTTCGTCACCAAAAAAAAGCTCTCTTTGTAACTTTCGTTACTATTTTTGTACCGAATGAAAAAGCAGGTAACAAGCCAGTCACAAGTAGTATTTTTGACTGTGTGCGCGAAATTATGCGAAGAAACACTTGCACTTCTTCTTTTAATGAAAATAAAAGCCAAACAGTAAACAAAAATAAAAAAAATACTGCTGATATAATTTAAAAAAAAAAAAAACCAAATATTTTATTTCTTATTTAGTACACATTTTTTTAAAGTCTTTGCAAAGGCGGTTAACGAGTTTGCCATTTTCTAACGTTTGCTGCACTGCACTAGTATAGGCCAAAACCAAGAGGGTTTGCCGTATTTCAACCTCGTATTGCCGGACGTGAGCCTTCTATTGCTGAACTAGTGCTTGCGAAAACCCAAACATATTTTAATAACTTACCTCTTTCTATTTCGTCAGGCCATTCAGGCCATTAAAATCTTGAGCCAAATGCTCCCAAAGATTTTAAATTACCCGTCGCTATCAATCTATAAAAAGCATTTAAAAAAGTCCTTCAAAGGAACTGAAATAAGGATATTTTGAAAACTATACGCCTGTTGTGCGGCTGGGTCTGGCCAGACCCTTATACATCCACTTAATCCACTTAAGTAATTTACTTATTTATTGAAAGTATTTTTGTTTGTCATTCTGCGAACATGGTCGACTGTTTTTGTTGATTTCTGACAACAAACGTCACTTGTTATGAAAATTGTCATGTATGACATGAATAACCATTCAATCAGCAATAAAAACGATTTAAAACTTGAATAGTTTTTTGTTTTTTTTCTTATGTTTTTGATTTATTTGATATTTTGTGTTGTAGGAGTATCAGTGAGATTCAGTGTAACCGAGTCGTGAGTTATAAAAAATATGAGAATCATTAATATCGATGGATTTCATATGGTAGGGATTTATTTTGCGCTACTATCCGTTCGCTTCGTGTTAAAATAAACACGAGAATCAGTTAAAAATTCTTTTGTCAAAAAACAAAAGCATGAAATAAAACCCAAAAAACAAAAATATATAAATAAGCATGCAGCGAAAAGAGAGACTTTAACGCTGCGAGTATTATCCATGTCAGAGCCAACGGAAGATGGCAGGCGAATGCCGTCAACAGCAGAGGAGGAACGCAGTAGTATACGACATATGGACTTGGACGGACCGAACCGAACCGTACCGACCGAAGCGATGCGATGCGATGAGATGTGAAGCGAATGAATGTATCTGCGACAAAAATCACCTCAATTAATTTAATTAGTCTGCGGTTGTTGTTGCAGATTTATTTTATTTCAGTTTTTCTGTTTGTTTCGTTTTTGCTTTGCACTTGGTGCTCATGTTCGAGTAAGTGTTGTTGTTGTCGTAGGTGTTGCTGTGAGTAGCTGCTCATATCTGAATGTGTGGTGTAACACGAACAATTTACGCCAAAACGCCAACGTTCTTGATTTTGACTTCATGGCAACAGTTACTGTTGTTGTCGATGTTGCTTTTGTTGCCATTGTTGTTGTTTTTTTTTTTTTCTGTTATTGTTGGCTTTGTTGGTGTAAGCGACTGCAAGTGGCGGTGATGCCTCACTGACTGTGGCTGCGAACTGGCGTGGACCCAGTGGACTACTGCTCCATTGGATCGTTGGCCGACCAGCCACAGGCACTCGGTGGCTCTTTCGCGTGTGTTGCTCCCTGCCTCTGATGTTTCGGTTTTTGTTATTGACAAATTTCTGTTGTCATTATGTTATGCGGCCAAAACGCTACAGGGAACATTCTCAGCACGGCAAAGCAGATACACAACAACAATATAGAATATTAAAAAAAGAAACCAAAAAAAATATTTAAATCACTTGACATTATGAGAAATTTCGAAACTCGCATTCAATCCCCCCACGCTGGCACGTTAACTTTTGTCTGCTCTCCATCCGCGCCGTTAAACCTTAAATCGCTGGAACAAAAAAGAGCCGCAAGTGTATATTTCGTATCGCTGCCCAAACCGCTCATGTGTGCGCCACTCACACTCATGCCAACACAAAAGCACACACATGCATGCGAGTATAGTGACATTTCCAGTTGGGGCTAATTGGTTTGCCACAAAGCAACGGTCACTTTGGCTGCTGATTGCCAACTAACCTTGGCTGTGTTTTAATAATGCGTAGCGCAACGCAGTTCATATAAGCGGGGGGAAAAAAGTAGAAAAAGAAAAACAAGAGATAAAAAAGGTTTCAAACCGCAGCTAAAACTCCGGCATATGCATTCATGATAAATCAGTTAAAAGATTTTTGATTAACGATATCGAAACTGTGCATTTGACAGACGAAATTCAATTCGAAATCAGTTAGTGGCCAGCAGCGGACTGCGGCACTGTGAGCAGCGGCGTGAGTGCGAGCGTGAGTAAGTATCCATAACCGTAGCGCATAATTAATGAAGCGCAGCGCTTAAACGAAAGCACTTTTTCACATGCGGCAATATCGGACGCACGATTAAATACTGTTTTATTTTTTTTTTAATGTTTTCTATTGTCAAAAACAATCTTTGTTTATATTTTGAGTCACTCTGCAGCGAAGTGTTGATGTTTTATTATGTTTGTTCACTTGTATCAGTTTCATTTTGGCTGTGGACTTTTTTTACCTTGTTTTGTTAGCTCGTTCTTCTTAAGCATACTTTTTTGTTATGCTTATGCATTTTCGTTTTTCTGTTTTTATTGTTTTTGAGTGCATAAAAATATAAACAAGTTCATTCTTGCAATCGATGGGTGTCCATCTGTCTAACTGCATCCGTTGCATTCAACTCGCTTCGGTGTCGGGTTCGGCTTCAGTTTCTGTTTCTGTTTCGGCTTCAGTTTCGGTTTCCTGCTGATGCTGCACTCCTAAAATTTTTTATGGCAGCGCTTTGTGTTGTCCGCATAACAAAAACACTCGTGTACACTAAAAGCTTTTCGTTACGTCGCTCTTCCTGCATCGTCTTGTTTATGAGATTTCAGTTGCTGCACACACACATGCCTACATACATACACATGCATCTGCATTCTTATCGACGTATGCAGGCAGCTATGCGTACTAATGTGTGTGGCCCACACTTGTTCCATAAATTCGCCGACTATGCAGATAATGCCCGGCAATGCACCGGCTCCGCAACTGCTGCAAACATATGAAGCAGCAGAAGTGTATTGCACTCTTTTATTTTATATGTATGATTTCATATTTCTTACATGAGTCGCAGCGGCTCAGTGTATGCACATAGTTATGCATTTCTCTAAAAGCTTCGAAAGCAAGGCGGTGCTCGAGTTGCTCTGCTTAATGGTTTCAAAGAAATTATGAAAATGTCGGCCGGCCATTGGCAGCACTCCCACATAAACATAAGACTCTTGTCTTGTGTAGTGGGTTTCATCGAATAGTCAAACCTTCATGTCTCAAAACCTTCTGCGGGTCAACCCGAAATCGGTACAACTCGAAAGGCAACGGCTTTTAATATCAATTTTGACATTTTTGTGTCCTGGTCTTGAAATCTCCATACCTTGATTTTTTTGCATGTGTATGTATGTATGTAATCAAATATTGATGTGATAACATCTATAGCGGGGCTAGTAAATAAGAAAATTAATGCAAAATCGCGAAACATTTTATCGCGGGACAATTTAATCGCGAAACATTATAGTGAAACCAAACGTTTTCTTGCTTATAGGTAAACAAATGTGTATTTATTGTATAACAATAAACTCTGTGTGCATATACGTGTGCCGTATGAAATGTTGTCGGAGCGAAATATACTCACTCGTGAGCGAAGAGATAATAAGCATACGAGAGAATATATTTCGCACAGACAACATTTAATACGGCACACGATAGACACAAAGTTCCACATGCTTGTTTGCCTTTAACCCTTTCAGAACCAGTGACAGGTAACACTTGATGGAAGCTGATTGAGCATTTGATATTTTTGTATAAAATATATTATTCAGATAATACATAAGGTTTACATAAGATAAGTTAATTGATGAGAAACTAATTTGTAAATCAAAATTGTTGACTTTTGTCTCAAGATTTTTACACTTTAATTCGGTCCTGAAAGGGCTAAGCAGAAAAAAATTACATTTTGATCAGTGTTGAAAGACGTATTAAAATATAATACAGAAAAGACTTTTATAACTTCAAACTACATAATAAAAAAAAAAATTAATATATATGAATTTTATATATTATAAATAAATCAAAATAACAACGTTATCACGGCTCTCTTGTGTTCAGATACAGACTGGTTTTTGACATAGTAAAGTCTTAGTTCTCGGGAAAGAATTTCTGTTAATTCAATGTGATCACCAGAGTGATCAACAGCTACATAACAACTCGCTCTGTGATTGTTGTTCGCAACAGCGAGATTTAACAGCGACACAACAGTTTTTGTCTATTTGCTGATGACAGCTTTGATTTTATAAATGTTATTTACCATTCAATGTTGTTGCTGAACAAACATGCGAAGAATATTCTTTTCTGCTCGCACTTATTGTCTTGTTGCTTTATGTCTATCTTCGTTGTTTTTGTCTGCTCGCTCTGTTATTGTTGTTGTTTTTGTTGGTCTTGTATCATTTCATTTGCTTTTGCTTTTAATGTACTTGTATTAGCAATTTTGTGCAATATGTAATGTACAAACGTTAAAAGAAAAAAGAATATATCAGTCCATATGAATTATTTAGTTTCTTCTTTTTTTTTTGCATTGAGCACTACATAAAAAAATTAAAGAAAATTCGAGTTGTGCATAAGGCACACACGAAAAAGCGCAGCAGGAAACATTTTTTTTTTTAAATCTAAGCAATAAAATTAAAAAATTCCGTACACCTTTGCTGCCCGTTAATAGCAGTAACTTCGACCAGTTTACTGGGGTTTCGGTTTGGGTTTTTCTTGTCTTCTTCTATTTGCTGTGTAGTGTGTGTTTCTTATTTATTTGTTTATTTATTAATTCGTTAAATCACATTTTATTCGGCAATTAATTTATTTTATCTTTGAAATTATTTAAATCACGCACAGTCACTATTTCCGTCTTGTCTAAGGTAAAAAGCGTTTGCCATATCTTTGCCATTCGAGTTGTTATCGCAAATGGAAAACAAATTCAAATAATTTAATTATGTTGCACATGCGTTGCCACTCGCCGCTTTACCACTTCCATTTCCACCCAGCCAAGCCAAGCCAAGCGGTATCGATTTCACTATCAAAGCTTTTAAAAAGTCGCCTCAACATTAAGGTTTAACTTATAAGGAATGAGGAAGAAGAAGAAGAGAAAGAGTAAAAGAAGAAAACAACAATGCATGTGTTTTTTGTTGATTTTGTTTTTAATATTTCGAAATCAAAAGTTTATCATGCAAGCAAACGTATGCGACATTTTGGTCGATTAACTTATTTATGTGGTTTAAATGCAAATCGCGTCAGTTTATTATTTTTTCGGCTGTTATGGATAGGAAATGTGGCAGAGAGACTCGACTCGAAGCTCCACAATTGTTAGACGGCGCATGGCGCATACCTTTTAGAAATTTATGTTATTGACTGCCGAAAAAAACAAAAACCAAAAACGGGAAAAAAATAAAAAGTTCAATAAAGAAGGCAGGCATACAAAATCAAATAAAAACAAACAATAATAATAAAATGGAAAACATTTCGTTTTCCTAACGTTGCCATTGTTGTTGTTGTTATTTTTGTTGGTGTTTTTGTTGTTGTTGTTGCAGTTGTTTTTTTTTTGTTGCCGTTGCGTTAGTGTGGATCTACATGTGCATAGTATAATTTTGATTTATTTTAATTTATAACAAATTGCGTTCAAGTTATGAATAATATTTATGGGTGCTTTTCGTTTTCTCTCTTTATAATCTAAACCATTTAACAAATATGGAAAATAGGAAAATTATGTACTGATATTTTAACATGTGCATAAATAATTCGAAAATGTATCTTTACTTCTGCTTCTTCTCCGAACGGTTCTCTCACACATATTTTGTCTTTCTGGCCGTCCAATTTGTGGAAACTCATGTGCCAGTGCGCGGATGTGAGTGAAAGTTAGAATTGGAAAATAAATAATGGCTTCGGTTTGCATTCGCTTTGTTTAACAAGAGACAAGACAACACCTGAATCCGTAATCAGAGTTTTGGCATTTAAACGAATGCAAAGTTTTATTATCAATTCTATTTTGTTCTCCTCTTTGACATATGTCTATAAGCTTGACCTCAGGCTGAAATCGATTTATATGAAAAAAGTAACGAGATGGCTTTTGCATGAGATTGATAACAAATTTTCTGAAAAAAACTTCACATACATAATACATTTTAAGCGAAGTGCATTCAATAAAAGGTATAGCTTAGTAGGTAGAGTGTACGAATTTGCAGTCTAAGAGGGCAGTGGTTCGAGCTCTGCTGTCGGCGAGAATTTTCTTTTCTTCGATATACAGTAGAATCTCACAAATTAGAACCACTTGGTTTTTGAGGTAATTCTAATTTCTGAAATATTCTAACTTCTGAATCATTTTTTATTCGAATAAAAATAGAAAAATGGAGAAAACTTACTTAAAAAAATACACCAAAGTAAACGAAACTAGATTATCCGTTTATCATCCAATCCACACATTAAACTTGTATTTTTTAACTATATGCAACTAAACATAAAGATTCAGTCCAATTACATCACATGTACAATGTACATATCATATATTTCACACACAAACTAGCCAAAAATGTAAATAAATGCTACGAAAAAATAATAGTAATAATAATAATAGCTATATGTTATAGGTTGAATATCGAAAAAAAAAAATAAACTCGTTATGCCTATTAGGAGAGTCTTCGTTCCAAATTTGGTAATTGTAGGTCTTACCGTTTCCGAGATCCGTGAGTTCATACGGACAGACGGACATGGCTAGATCGACTCGTCTTTCGACGCTGATCAAGAATATATATACTTTTTTGGGTCTGCCACGCCTCCTTCTGCCTGTTACATACATTTGCACAACTTTAATATACCCTTTACCATTTTTGGTACATGGTGTAAAAACAAAAAACATGACCACATAAATTAGAATTTTTAATTCTAATTTTACAGTCTTTAATGTTTTACAAGCTCCAATTCTAATTTCTAAGAGATTCGAATTTCTGAGGATTCTCATTTGTGAGAATATACTGTATTACCGTTTATGGACATTTAACTCTAATTCCCATTTTTAATTTTTACTATACCAAAAAATGGTAAATTGTCTAGCCATGTCCGTCTGTCTGTCTGTTCGTCTTTCGCACGGATCTCGGAAACGGTTACCCCTACAACCACCACATTTGGCATGAAGAGTTTATTTTGTTTTTTTCGATATTCAGCTATATGTTGTAGATATAGCTGCCATAGGAACGATCGGCCGAAAAATGATACAAAGAAAATTTTTTTTATTTCTTGAAATATCATTACATAATAAATACAAAATACTAAAGCAAAAAAAAATTATAAATTGAAATTAAAATTATCAATCAAAATAGATCACATATTGGATCTTAACAGCTGATTTCCGATGAAAGTCCATATTACTGCTCTAAAAAAAAAAAATTATACGTGTATATATTTGATAATTATAATAAAGTGATTACGAGTATGACTGCATTCTGAATTTGATTAGTATTGTGCTATCCTTTAATCGTATTCAATATTCCAACTATCTCCACATATTCATAACAGAAAACTGCATATCGTAGGATCATGCTTCATTTAGCAAGTAAAGTATAAATCAAATGTTGCATTCAAAGCGTGGAGTAGAATAGATTCTAAATCCAAATTTTACTGAACTGTTTTTTAATCCAACAAAAGTTTTACGATGTGCGGGTTATCAGTTCGGGTCACCTGTAGGAGTTATAAGTAAAAGCGAAATTACTCATTCAATTTGTCAATTGTTGCCAGAGTGAACTGTTTTGTACATTTAAATTGTCACTTTCCATATAAAACTGCAATTGCTTGAAAACTTAAATGCGATGTCCATTTAAATTTCCCGGACACTCTGTATACTCACGAAATCCGATGCTAAATGCAACAAATACCGAATTATTTAGCATAAATTTTGGTTCTTGTTAGTATTACTGTTGTTATTGTTGTTATTGGTGTTGTTGTTGGTGTTTGACGCATCTGCTGTTATTATGATATATCATAACCAAAGACAATGCAACAAATTTGTGGTTTCAACTGTCAAAATTCATCAAAGCATATCATATCAAAATGCGCCCCAGGCCCAAATTAAAACGTGAAGCCTCTTCGTAAGTCAGTTGCAGCGAACGCATCATGATTATGAATGTGCGAGCCTATCCAGGCCCCTATGCGGTCACGGCAACAAGGAGAAACGGCAGAGGGAATGCCAGTGAAAGCGCCTGTCGAGATAACAAATTGAAATAAATAATGGCTGCTGCTAAAATAACGCGCCGCTAAACAATGTCAGTCAGGCAAACAAGGCACACCAGCAAACAAACAAACGAACAAACAACCAAACACCCAAATATGCATAAATTATAATTCCCCAAGCAGAGAAAACGCAGCAGAAAAGGCAAGAAAATGGGTGAAAAATTCCATTGTTAGTTAGTTAGTACGTACAGATGTGTGAATGTTTTAGTGTGTGTGTATGTGTGTGCGGCGAAAATCTAAATTAGATAATTAATGCAGAACACACATATGCACGCCGGCATAAGGCATAAGCACAGAATGAATTGAAAGCCATCGCGAAAGCCCACAAAGCCAATTCCAGGCCAAATCAAGCCGAGCCGAGCTGCTTAGATAAAGCGAAGCGAACGCTGCTGGTCGGTCGGTTGGTCGGTTAACCGGTTGGTCATCATCAATCATGAGGAACGCACGCACAGCAAAAACAAACGAAACGAAAAAACACGAAAAAATTAAAAAAACTTTTGGGAAAAGCTCAACCGAAAGCAAAGCAAGACAAAGCAAATGAATATACAAAGAGCAAAGGCAAAACAGCAACTGCGACATACCTTTCGCTTGCTTGCGTTGATTGTTTAAACAAAATGCATAAAAATTATAGTACCCACATGCCAGCGACGGAGACAGTTGAATGCGCTTGGGGCACGAAAATACATAAAAAAAAATAAAAAGAAAAATTTTTATAATTAGCGCAGGGTCCAAAAAGTGTTTGCCACATGCATGACGTATCACATTACGCGGCTGTGATCACTCGGTCAGCAGTGCTCCGGCAGCGATACTTGCCACACATACACACACACACATGCATACACATATCATAAATAAACAAAAGTTCAGGAAACCCCAAAAACAGCCAAAGCCCATTAGCCTATGAGCTGGGGCAGCAGTGGCCAACTACCTTGACAAAACCGTCCCAACAGATTAAACGAACGTCAATCAGAAATAAATAAAAAAAGTAAACAGTACAGTTTTTCCTTTGGGGGTAAAAACATTGGACCATTTAATATGTCAAAGATTAAACTATATAAAAATCATTCTGTAGGGTGATTCATTTAGAATTCTTTTTATACCCTGTACCAAAAAATGGTAAAGCGTATATTAAAGTTGTGCAAATGTATGTCATGGCAAGAAGGAGTCGTGGCAGACCCCATAAAGTATATATATTCTTGATCAGTGTCGAAGGACGAATCTATCTAGCCATATCCGTCTGTCTGTCCGTCTGTCCGTATGAACGCACGGATCACGGAAACGGTAAGACCTACAACCACCAAATTTGGAACGAAGACTCTCCCAATCCATAGGCATAACGAGTTTATTTTTTTCCGATATTCGATCTATAACATAAAGCTGCCATAGGAATGATCGGCCGAAGATCCACATTTAGTTACCAAAACCCTTTTGTTTTTCAAGATATCATTACCAAATATTGGATTTAATAGTTTTAACTAATGTTCAATCACATGTCTAACTATCATGTATCGATATACATGTTTATATAATATAGCTGCCATAGGAAGAACGATCAGCCGAAAATCAACATTTACTGAGAAAAACTTTTTTGTTTATTAAGATATCGTTACCAAATTTCGGATTCAACAATTTTAAGTAAAGTCCAATCATATTCCTGAATATTATAAATATCGGTTTACTATAACATATAGCTGCCATAGGAACGATCAGCCGAAAAATGGCTTTTTCTAAAAAAAAAAATTTTTTTTGTTTTGGATTGGGTACAGGGTTTTCTATAGTCGGTTACGCCCGACCATAGCACCGCCTTTCTAGTTTTAAATTATAAATGAGACACACAAAGATAATATGGATGGCCGAATCTTTATTAAGTCCTGAAAGAACATTTTCTGACATTTACTGATTGAAAATAATTTCATTCAAATGTTGGCCGCGACTACGCCGTAGGTGGCCCATTCGGAAGGTCCAATTTTGGATCACTCTTTCTAGCATTGCAACTAGTATCTGCCCAATTACCCAAGTGATGTTGAGTCAGAAATGTGCCTCACCAATTAACAAAATTCGACGCGAAAACAGCGGATCTTCGTTGAGCTGTTCCAGAGCCCATTTGAAGACGTTGTTGCGATGTCTTTCTTCAAAGCTTTCTTGACAAAAAACCTAATGAATCACCCGTTATGATAGTATAGTACTTTAATGTATAAAGAAAATTTCAGGCTATATATTAAGCATTTTCCAACGCAATTTTAAAATGAAATTGGAATTAGCTCTACCCACTTCGCTAATCCCAGTGTTAGACACCATCGGTCAAAAACAACAAAAAACAGAAAAAAGGAAAGGTAGAAATATAACGTATATGTGCGCTGATTGACACTTTGCGCGTCTAAGCCACAAAATTATGCATATACAGTTACAGCAGCTGCTGCCTCTGGTGCTACAGCGACTGCTGATGTTGCTGTGGCTGGTCTTGACCCTTTTCAGTTTTAGACACTCGAAGCCAATTGCCAAGCGGCAAGCGCCAAACACCAGGCAGGTGTCTTCCGCCGCTAAACACTTGGAACATGGCCGCACGTATCGTTCCCGTCATAATGTAGATATTAAATTTGCATAATTTTCTTTTTACGGTTACATTTTTCAGAGCGCCTTTGTTTTTCTTTTCGGGAATTTTTAATTAATTAATTAATTTGTACAAGCGAATTTGGCCTATCAACGTTACCGTGTTACGTGTATTCTTTTAAGCTAACAATGCCATAAACAATAACAAAAAAAAAATAAATAAATAATCAAAAAACAACCACGAACCAGTTACCAGTCAACGTCGTCAGCGACGTCAGTTAGTCCACAGCATAATGAAATAATACAAAAACAAAGAAAACGTCCGTTCTGCAGTTTCGTTGTTGTAAATTCTGAATTTTTTTTTAAATTTTTTTTCTGTTTTTCGTCATTTTTGTTATTTTGTCTTTTATATTGTCGTGTTCTTGTTGCTTTTAATAAGTGCAAATATTTGTGCTCTGCTTGACGTTTGTTTTTGCTGTTAAGACCGTACCCACCATGCGCTCCCCACACTCACCACATTCACCTTACTCACCCATTCCGCTATTTTTTCAATGCCCCTCCATACGCTGCTGCTCTAATGCCCTTCGGCCCCTGGATTAACGTTTGCTTAGTGTTTTGTTTGCACATGCATATGCATGAACTTAATTTTAATTAATATTTTATTATCTTAATTATGCATCGCTCGAGCACCTTCCCACCAATTGCGCTGCGACTCGTCTATTCCTCTGCTCTGTATCGCATGGCTTACACTGAGCCGCTACACTTTGGCTTCTGCTTCGGTTTCTGCTGCTGCTGGCTTGCCTCTGCTTTGGCGTTGACTTCTGCTTTAGTGTTGGCTTTCGCTTTAGTGTTGCCTGTGGCTTGGCTTAACTGGCGTTAGTGTCGCCGGCTCTAGCCGGTGTTTGTCGCATTTAGGTTGACCTTTTGTTTTACAAATTATGGCCATAAATAAACTAAACGAGTTAAAAGTGGTTTTGCATGTATAGACGGAAGCGAAGGGTTAATTGTGCAGTAGTAGGTCGGACTCTGCTCGCTGGTCATTGCTGGCAGCCGCGAACACTGTACACTGTACGCTGTAGGCAAGGCTGACACAATCAAGCATTGGCCGTGTACTTAAATGAGTTAATTTGGTTTTAATTTTTTCCCATTTTTGTTTTCTCCTATGCTTTTTCTTTTGAATTGGATTTCGTTTTATCAGTGCGATTTCATGTGATTTTGCAGACTGGCGACTTGCTGCTGGCTAATTGGGAGTGGCTGAAGTTGTGCTACGCTAATTATGGCAATGATAAAGCTGATCAAATAATTTTGTCGACAATCTGCCAATAGTTGGCCAAAGAAACTCAAAAAGCAATTTCATTGCACCACACTCACACACATGAGAAATTTCCACCATGTGCACTTGTAAATGAAGCTTTGTGCTTTTGTGTCGCCCAAAATAAATAAAAATAAAAAAATAATAAAAAAAATAAAAGTCACCAGAAAAAAAGCAGCAATGAAATATTTTTATTTAAGAAGGATTTTTTGTTGTTGACATTTAATGGCAATGATTGCCTGCAGGCAAGACTTCAGCAATGCAAAAGAGAGTGGCAATGAAGCGGCTAGAGTAAGAGAGAGAGAGGGAGTGGTATGGTGGTAGAGAGGGAGAGAGGGAGAGCCAGCGAGGTTGGTTAGGATCGACTTGTCTGCGTAAAATTGCAAGTGACAGGCAATTCATCATTCGATGTGGTTCTAAAGGCCAAACCAAACGAATCTACCAGCCAACCAACCAACCAAACAAACAAATAAACGAGCAAAGTCACACATGAGGCATGAGGCCCCTCATTGCTCTTTTACTTGATTTTGGCTTTATTATGGACAACATCCAACCGTTGCCTGACTGACAAAATGACAAAAAGTAGTTTGCACGCCTGTAAAAGTCAAGCAATTTTATAAGGCTACCGACCCAGCCGCATCGAGCCGAGCCATGCCGAGCCGAGTTACTTTAGCATAAAAATCGCTTTGACAATTTAATGTATTTTTAAAGCGCTCTGACCCCCTCTTCCCTGCCGCAGCAGCCGAACAGCCGCTGGCTATGGGCAAGTCAAATCGAGACAAGCCGAGATAGACCGACAGACAGACGCAATGCTGTCAACTAACTGACTTCCTCTAGTGTTGCTCCTGCTATTACTTATATTATTGTTGTTGGTGGTGGTGTTGCCTTTTTGGAATTTTGAATTGTTTTAATTCGCGTCGAAGTTATTTTTGAGCTCCAAAAGCACGGAACCCCACGCCATCATCAAGGTTGCACAGTGGGATGGATAGTTAGCAGCGGAGTGCTAAGCATTGTTGACAATGTTTACTCAGTCTGCGGCAAAGAAGACGTCTTCTTCGGCTTTGCCACTTAAAGGATCAATCATCAATTTTTTAGCACTTCATTGTTGTTCTTGCTTTTTATGCTGGCGCAGTTAAAGTTAGTTATAAACTACGCATGGCCTGCCGCTGTCCACTGTCCGTCATCTGTCGGCGCAGCACAGCATTCGGCTATTTAATATGCAGCAAGTAAACTGCGGCAGCGAGAGTGGCAAACCAATTTGGTATTGACTACAATGCCAGGCCAGTCTGCGTACATGGAGGAGTCCTCTTCTCTGCTGGCTGTGCTCTGCTTTGCTCTGCTCGCACTGCTCTGCTATGCTTTGTTGAGTTGTGTTGTGTTGTATGTTGCGTTGGAATTTAAAGCGTTAACATCTTTAACGCTCGTAGTTGCCAACATTGCTCGCTACACGCAGTCATCTTAGTAATAGTCTTATTTCTCGTTATCGGCGGCGGCGGTTCCCGTTGATGGCTGTGCAGTTCATAAATAAATTTTTAAACATTTCCACAAGCGCGTGTGCAGTGTCTGCTGTCTCCATAGTCATAGTCATGCCAAGCCACTATTCCCAAGCAGCCAAGCAAACAACTTGGCCACTCTACCATACTACCAAAAATGTATACTGCTGTTACTCCCATCCCCTCTGCTCATTCACCCTCCCCCGGCAAGCTGCTATGCACGCAACGTGTAAGCAACTTCTAGACAAAATAAAGTCAAGTGCGAGTAAGACACATCCATGATCATGGTAGCAGCAGCCGGGTGAGTTTGTGCAAAATAAGCTGCCACATTAGTGCAGTTTCCTTTCCCTGCAGGAGGCGGCCAAGTGCCGGCATGGCCACGTCGCAGACCTCAGTCGTTTTGCATTCGCATGCGCCGCATTTAATCATGCTGTGTGCGTGCCCTGAATGCAGGTGCAACATTTTACGCTGCTGCCATACAATTCGCTCGGACGCAGACGATTTGGGTTTGGATTGGGGTTCGAGCTCCTAACTGCGCATGTGTGCCTGCTTCTTCGCTATTATAATTGGATAACATTTCGTACATGCTTTCTGTTGGCATTCTGCTTGCTGCGTGAAGGACATGCTGCGCATTAAAATAATAATCTCAAGTTCAGTAGTTTCATGCTTCTTGTTTCTCTTGTTTTCTGTTTTTCTTCTCATTCCCAACATCATCGAGGCAACTTCAGTCAACGCGCATTTTTTATTCGTCATAATTTCAAGTCTCTGCGTTTATATGAGCGTGGTTCCCATAAAAGTTTTGCCGGTTATATGGGATGGTGTTAAAAAGTTTAATGTAACTGAAAAGGGCGCACGAATATTTGAAACTTATTGGGCGTGGAGTTCTGTGTTGCGCTACGGGTGATCGTATTTGTGTCCAGAATGAACCTCTTATTTTTTATTTTAAAGCCATCTTGAATATTCAGGCAAATAAAGTCAAAAGGTGCGCAGAGTCAAAGATTCAATGCCAACATGGTATATACAAATCTAAAAAAGATATGCCAGGGATAGTCGCGGGAAATGTAAGCCAAACTATTTAAGACAACTTCAATGAATTTTCTATTCTATTCCCGTGAGAATAATAAAAAAGAAACATATAATACCATCAATGAAATCACCATCAAAACTGAAGTAAATCTTGAAATTTTTAAGCAAACTTTAGGAACTGTCAAAATTTATATTTCTCAAAAAATAATTCATTTCCTAAAAAAAAAAAAATTGATTAGACATTAAAATCTTTAAAAGGTATTTTTAATTTCTAATATGACAATTGACAAAATTTAGAAAAGCAAAACAAAAGGAATTGAGATTCTAAGGTGACCCGATAATTGAATTCGAATAGCGGACTGATTTTCGACTTGGAGACCCGCTTATTTGCGGCTTTAAGTAAGTCAGTAATCTCAACACTTATTTTACACTTTTATGGCTGTGGTGAACATTAAATGAAAATAAAAATGTAACTTTTTCAGGAATCTAAACTCGCCTTTGTTCAGAATAATGTATTTTTGATCATTGTGAGTGTAAATTAATGTGTTATAGTAAAAGTCATCTCAAAATCCTTTTTCAACTTTTCCACTCACTTCACACACATTAGCTCAAATCAAATTTGAAAACAAAGGAAAAATTTTAAAAAGTTTTAATGCACGCCGACGAAGCTTCTAGGCATGGCTTTGACTTCATTAGAAGTCGGGTTCGTGCTTTTGTAGGCAGATTCTGCCTAGGCTAGACAACCCGACACGATTATTGGATTACTTTGCTTTGAACAAAAGTAATTAGGGAACATGTTGGCTGCGCTTATACATGCTACACAACAGAAAGGATCAACTAAAAACTCGAAATTAAGTTATGAAATTGTTAATTAAAAATAATAATAATGCTAATTGAAAAATGCCTAAGGCAAGTGTCGGGTGCGTTTTTGTAACGAAGCAACTGTGCACAGAGCGAACAGCAGGCTGAGGCGCGGCATACCACAAATTCCAGGACGAAAGTTTTCACAAAGTGTCTAGACGTGCTCGCAGATCAGAAGCAAGAAAGCACGGACGGACGGAAGGAAAGTCTGAAAATACAAGAACCGCTGCGGAACTTTCACAATGAAAGTCGTTGCTCTTTTTTGTTTGCAGTTGAAGAATTTTTTATCTTAATGTGAGCTGCGAGCACGGAAAAACTATTTCCCGAACTACTCGGCTAAGCGTTGAACTGCCGTGAGTTTCAGTACAATAATCATGCATATCAAAAAATAGACAGAGAAGTCAGTTGATGATTAGACATAGACTGCTTCTGATGTCTTGTTGTTGCTGCTATTGTTGTTGTACGAGCGACACTTTTCAATGAAAATTCACACTTTTCTGTTGACGTGCAGATAAGCCAAGCAGTGAATTTTCTTACGAAAAACAAATACCATAAGCTGACGAACGAAAGCAAATTTACACAAGACACAATGATTTCCCGGCACCAGAGAATCAACAACAACAAAGCCAAATGAGAAAAAAAAAGAGGGAGAAAACCGACAGACTTCGCACAATTTCAGCCTCTCCCACTCGATCCGCGCAGAGCATTCACGGTTGAGCGTTGAGTTGAAGTGATTATTTGACGTTCACACCTTGTCGGCGGCATGCGGCATGCATTCAGGCAGCCATTCATCCAATCAAGCAAGTCAGTCCTCCCTTCAGCCAGCCAGCCGGACACACCGTCACTCAGTCAGGTTGCCAGCGAGTTTACGTTAACTACATTAAAGACGCTGCTGTCTGGTGTTGTTAATATTGTTGTTGTTGTTGCGGTTGCTGTTGGTGTAATCATTGTTGGCGGCAACTGCGGCTGTTGTTGTGATCAGCTAGAGCCGCAGCCACGGCCAGAGCCAGCCACAATGACAGGTGTGACACTGCACTGACAGCTAGTGACTCCGACTCCTACTCCGACGTCGGCTGCCGCCAGCATGAGACTCTTTAGGGCAGTTGAGTTGAGCCCGCAAACGCAAGTTAAGAAAATTGTTTCCTAGGAAAATATCAAAAGCAAACCCAACGCGGCAATAAAGAGAAAAAAAAAACAAAATACTGAAAAAAAGCTGAAAATTAAAAAAGAAATATGTTGAAAATTTATGCAGCGCAGTGGGTATCTGAAAAAAGTGGTGAAAAATAAAAACCCAGCAAAAAGCGAGCAAATGTTTTTTTTTCCTTCTGTGCTTAACTATTTTCTGTTTTTTTTTTTTTCTTTTTTTTCTTTGTTTTCTGAGTTTTTAATCATTATCGTCATTACACGCTCAACTTGGCTGCGGCTTGGTTTGTTTTGGTGCAAACTGTAAGACTGACAGGCTGGGGGAGTCGCGACTATGCCTCGCAATGGTTGCAATTTCTTTAGGTTTTTTTCGTTTGCATTTTTTCTTTAAACTATTTTTGTATTTATTCTCTCTTTCGTTGTCTTTTTTCAGATCGACTGCATTTGCTTTGCTGCAATTTCACTTGAATTGCGAAAATATGTGCACAAACTGTTCATAATCTTTTGTCGGTGATAGTCACTGGCAGTCGGTCGGGTCGGTTGGTGGCTGCGTTGGTCACTCTGGGTTCTGCGCCTGGGAGCAGGTGGCAAAGCGAAGTATTGCGCGGAACATTTCAATTACAACAAAACGCAGGCAAACTGCGCTTTGGGCCAAGCAAGTGAATATAAAGCAACAAAAAATGTGCAATGCGCAACGTTTTTTATGTCGACCTGTACAGTGTTGTGTCCGTGATACTTGGGTTACAGCGATTATTTCAATAAAAATTCTTTTATATTATTACTTTAAGTTTGTTATAGCGGATTAGTCTTTTTTCTATTTGCTCTCATTTTTTGTTTTCATTTGCTGCAAGGATTTTCTCGTGGAATCTTTATAATTAAAATAAAGGTGAAGAAGAGTGCAAAAGGGTTTTCACCGCTAAACGAAGAGTGTTAAAATTGATTAAGTTAATCGTTCATGAGTTGGCAGCGTCAGGCGTGTCTCACTCGTATACACGTTATTAGGTATTTCTTTCTTTTTTTATGAATTCGTGCACGTCTGAGGCGCAACGCTTTTGCCGCAGTTTGTGTTAACTTTTTCTGTATCTCTTTTTTTTTACTTTTTTATACACTCCAGTGAAATGCTCAGCACAATTCGCAGCCCATTATTTTGCGCAATTGCTTGGCCTATTGCAGTGCTGTGCTGTGCTGCGCTGTGCTGTGCTCTTCTCTGCTCTGCCGTGCGGTGTTGTGTGAATGGCAACTTCAGCCTTTGCTGCTGTTTCCGCTTGGACTTCTTTTGCTGGCATGGCATTAGTTTTTTTCCAGCTGCTCGTCGTTGTTTAGTCTAGATTTTTATTTTGTGTTGTTTTTTTACTGTTGGCAGCTTTTCAATGCATACAGGTTTTGTTTCGAGCCAAGGTTTGGTTTCCACTTTTATGTAGATTGGTATTTATTTTTCCACGCGAAAAACTAAACTAAAAAAGCAGCCTTTGGAGCAGAAACCAGAACAGCGCGCAGAACTCAGAACCAGTGCAGTTTCCCACACTTTTTGCCCGCAATTCTTTCATTGGGTATGTCCGTCTTTCTGCAGGTTTGTCTGTCTATCTCTGTGTGTATGTGTGTATTTCTTTCGCTCACTTGCTCGCCTGCAAGTAAGCCTTGTGCACTTATTAACGCGTTAAACCAAAAGACGCATGGACAGCAGCATGGACTGCATTGCACTGCACTGCAGGCATACGGGACTTGAAGTCGAACGCCAAACGTTTTGACATGCAGACCGACGAACCAAAGAGCCAACCAACTGGGCGAACGCAAGTAACCACTGCTGAAGGCGTTCATCATCAGCAACACCAGCTCGCAGTGGTATGGAGTGGAGTACCTTGGCGTGGCGTTGTGTGCCGCAAGCAGCTGTCGGAAGTAGGATGCCGCTGATGTGGCTGCTGCTGTTGCTGCTTGTGCTGGGGGAGCCGCTGCCTCCGTAGCCGTGAGTTGCAAAGCCAAAGTCGACGTTTGGCAGCTTGGCTTGTGTGTAGGCCTGCGCTGCTTTGCAATTACTTCTGTGTTTTGTTTTTATAAACACATTTTTCTTTGGTTAGGTACGTTTTATTTCTTTTTCAAGTCGCGCTTGTTTTTCTTAACTAAATACTTTACTTTTAATATTTTTGGTTTTGTGTTTGTAGCATTTTTCTAGTTTTGTATCGGTCTGTAATATCTTTCCTGCCACATTTGCTTTCTTATTTTGTCCTAAATTTTCAGCTGGGCGCCTTGATCTAAGGCTAAGTCTGTTACTGCCGACATGTGATTGCTTCGTTTTTTTTATACCCTGTACCAAGAAATGGTAAAGGGTATAAAAAAATGTTGGGTCTGCCACGCTTTCTTCTGCCTGTTACATACATTTGCACATCTTTAATATACCCTTTACAAATTCTTCGTACAGAGTAGCATGGTCTCTGACGTTGTCAGAGAGAGAAGCGTAATGCATCAGAGTTGAAAAGTGCTGTTTTCTGCTCTGGAGATTCTATTCACTTTCAACAACACTGATGCAGTACTAAACAACGTCAAATTCTTTTTTTTGTGCCGACTCAATGTCCCGTAGGCTTATTATAGGCCCTAAAATTCTATATAAGGCTTACTATCGCTTATAACCGGATTTTCGAATATAAGGTTTCTACGGTTGTAAGCGTCGAAAGTTGTGCAGTTTTGACGAGGCTTTATAAGCGGGAACTACTGTAGTTACAAAAAGCCAATAGAGGTTTTTTCAACACAGACTTTTTTGAGACTGCACGAAAATGAACCCTACAGGTAAATATGACTCTTTTTGAGAAAAAGGGAGTAACGTAAATTGCAAGCATTGAAGCAATGCTGCTGGTACATGTTGTGTTTTTGTTGAATTCTTCATGTTAATTCTGCTTCTCTTTCTTTTAAAGAGTGTGATTAACTTTTGCATTCCTAAACAAAGCGAATTTTTCGATCGTATGTCATATTTGTAAAACTATTTGGTACACATTGATGAAATTTGGTGTATTTGTAAATTTATCTCAAGTTAAGTGAATGAGTTGTACAAAAGCAACTACGAGTGTTTTCCATAAATATAAAAATAAGAAAAGAAAACCAAAGCGTTGACAACGGTTTTCACCCGCTTTATGACAAATTCAATGAAAATACAAAAACATGTTTAATCCAAATATAAATTAGATAATAAAAATTATATAATGGCAAACGGGCTCGTGCCTAAAAAATAGTCGGCATTTTAATTCATTCATAAACTATGTAAGGGTAATTATTTTATACGAAATTAAATGGGTGCATGCGCCCATTCGGCTGCCAAAGTTGCAATTAACAACTCGGCCTATTTAAAATTCCCATACAAATCGTAATGTCGCTTTACCTACGCAAAATCTGTTTTATCAGTCAATTCAAAAAATTGTCATAAGAAAATTGTTTGTTCATAAGAAAATTGTTTGTTAGTGCAAGTCAACTAGGTGCAATGTGTAATGATTTGTTTTGTTAATTGTATATACAGTTAATGTAAATAAAATAAATGAATTATAAAAAAAAAAAAGAATCAATCAATGGAACATATATTCATTTTTATCTCAGAATTATTTTCGTACTGACGATTATATCGAATAACACCACCGTTTCAATATACTTATCATTTAAGATGAGTTTCAGTTTGACAACTTGACTACATTGTTTATTTATGTCAACGTAAAGCCAAAGAGCACAAAGTTTTTTTTATGTTCTGTTTGATAAGTAGTTGGTGAAATTTTTAACTACAGCATATTATCGATAGTTAGTGAACAAACTATCGGTCATTATCGATGGTCGCGATGTCGATAGTTTGCGAACTTTACAATCAAGGTCATACTCGATCGGCATCACCTTGTTCACATCTACTGGGAAGTCAACCACGGCCCACTTACAGGGTCTAGAGCAATCGATAAGGAAGTGAACAGTATCTACTTTTAAGCAACTAGGATTGTTTTTTGATAGGAAAGCAACAGGCCTTTTTGAGGCCAGCAGTCGCCACTTTTAACTTTATTGCGCTAATGAAGTTTAAAATTATTTAGTTTATTTTTTATTCACGGACGGTCTTATAATGCGACTCGTCTGCGCTGCCATTTATTTCATAAAAAAGCACGAAGCACGACGCATCGCATTTGAGTCGTAATAAACTTTAAGCCGATAAAAATGACTAATTGCACATTTTGAAAATCAACAAATACTTTGGATTGCCTCGTTTCTCTTGCCCTGCAGCAAAGGGTATTAAATATTTTTTATGTCTCGAAATGAAAATGAGACATGTATTTAGAGATTTCTGCGGCGGCATGTCGCACACGAATGCGTTAACTTTCGGCACAAATCGAGAGAAAAACAATTTGGGAACTAACAAACGGACACAAAGCAGGCAGAGAACAAAGCGCGAAGATACGAAACGCAAGCAGCCGAGGGAACAGGCATTCAGTCAGTCAAATAGGCACATGTGCCTCAACACAACAGCGAACTGATTAAGCTGCACTTTTCTGTGTGCGCTCAAAGAACTCGCATATGAAGGAGACGATGATGCAGAACAAGAAGCAGAAGAGGTCCCACAGACGTTGGTCTACGAATGTCATAAAAGCGACTCACTGGCTTATACGCGCAAGCAACGACGCTGGCAGCAGGCTGTCGGGCCTTGGTTACTTGCTTGGAGCGGGGGGTACGAGGCGCCTGAATGTGAGTTGGAACAATGGTTGAAAACTTTACGACACATCGTCACGCTTTGCTGACATTTTTTCCTTTTTGCAGCTGAACTTTTATACTTTTACTCATTGCTTTTTGGGCAAGGCTTTTTGCCTTTGCGCCACTTTTATACACAATGGACTTAAAAATTCTTTTTCATCAGCTAAACTCGCGCGCGCGCATGCAAAAATAAACAAAAAAAAAAAAAGAAAAAAACAAATATAAAAAACGACAGCAACAAGAACAACAACAATGAGTAGTCACTCAGCGAAATGTCAAACGAAAATAAGAAAATCAAAAAATAAAACATGGAGAGAAAGAACGAATGAAAAGGCACAAAGGCTCATCATTGTGGCAGTCGGTAGATGGCGAGGGGAGAAAAGTGGAGGTGAGTGAAGTAGAGTGATCCAGCGCGGAGTGGTGCGGAGTACAGTGCAGCGGCATATAAGTAGTCTACATATGAACAATCCTTTTATGGTTTTAATGCGATTGATGGTCGGCGTGTTTGACAGACGAACACGGACACAGATTGATGAATTCACATTAAGCACAGAGGCAGGCCTAACCGGCGATGGCGGTGGAGGTGGGGGCGGTGACAAGCTTGCTTTATGACCATCGATGTATGAGGCTGGTTCGTGGTGGAGACAATGATTTCGTCGTGAGCGTAGTCAAGGCGACTGCTTCAGCAGCGGAACACGGTATGCGGCCAAATGAAACCAACGAAATCGTACGTCGTCGTTGTCGGCGTCATCGTCGTAATCTCTTTTATTGTAGCTTCCGCCAAACCTGCTTTGCGTCCTAGTCCTTTCAACGCAGATCCATCACATCCATTCTCATATGAGCATATAAAATTTGCAGCACTTTAATAAAATCATTGACGCACACGAATCAAAAGGAACTTATTATAGCATAAGTTAAATATGACTTCCAGGAATTCTCATCGGTTCGTCGTCACGGTCGCCGTCGTCGTTGCTGTTATGCCCTTCAAAATATGCTATGTGGCCTATTAAGAAAAAGCTGCGCAGGTATTTTAATTGCACTGCAGCAACAAACCCATCCATATACTTATTATATATAAATCTACATACTCAGACACATACATACATATGTTAGAGGATACATAACATACGATGTGTACGCTCTGAATATACTCGCCCGTTAATGGTTTGAGATAATAGCCATCAAAGCATGTTCTTTGAGCTAATGATTAGCTCGATTCGGTTTTATTTTATTTGCCATCATTATATTGATTATATTGCAAGATTTGTTATGATCTTAACAACGGGTAATTTACGAGTTCAAAGATCCTCTGTTCGTCTCTACTCTGCGCCACTTTGTTCTACTCTATTTATTAACTGCTGAGAAAGTTCGTTCTTTCTGGCTGTGTCTGCAAGTCCGTCTGTGGCATAGATATTAATGTCAATCAATATTATGAAATTGCTTTTTATTTGAAAAATCTGTGCGTGTTGCTAATAGACGAACTTGGATAGCACTTACTGCCTCTTAAGGGCTGCGTAGTTTGAATATCTAACCAGTACTCAAATGTTTCTTGACCTGCGCATTCTCCGATGGTCAAAGATTTATTTGTTTATTATTATTTTTGCCTTCCCAATCCATATTAAATAACGGCGTTCTCCAGTTATGGTTTTGAAATTCGTCCGAGCTGACTTCTTTAGAAACCCAACATTTGTTTGCGTTTTTTCTTGCATTTATATTATATTATTATATTTCTTTGGTTTGCTTAGAATTATTCTCTGTTGCGTTTTGTTCGATTAACATTTGAGCCTGCGGATGACTCTTAGACCAATGATTAGCTAATCTTATTAATCACTATCTATAGACCAATATGGAAGAATATATTATATTATTCCCAAATATTTTTAGATTTTTCCCAAAATTTTTCAGTTTAAAGATGATGTCATATGCCATCATTAAGTTTAAATTCAGACGGTCGAAAGAAAGCTTTGACGCTACATATAAAACATTAAACTCAACTGAATTAGTTTTAATTTGGATGTAACTCAGTTAAATGCTTATAAACTTTAAAGCTGTAATTATATAGTTGATACTTTTGCTTAAGCTTAACTATGCCAGACTTTTTCTTAAATTAGCAATTGCGAATAAGCAGCATCCGGTCTACATTTGTATGCATTTCCCAACTGCGGATTTCACACTTTGCAGCAGTCACTGCGAGGTTCTCATCACAGAGAACAGCAGCCTACGCATAAAAAAGTGCACATCAGTTCCCAAGCCTCTTCAGACAATTATCGGTGATGCTTTCGTCTTCCATAATTATTATGGCTGTTGTTGTTTATGTTCTTGTTGTTGTTCTTTCTTGAAGAATTCGCAACAATTAACACTTTAATTGCAAACTGCCGACAACTGACTGAACTACTTTTACAGTTTGCGATTATGAAGTTGACAATATGCGTCGCTTTTTACACTCCACTCAACATGTGAATGTGGACTTGTGGGCTGGATGGGATTTCGTGTTGTTGTTGCTTGCGCAAGCTTTAACATCCTTTGGCACATAAAGAACGTAGAAACAAACAAACGAACATAGAATCAAGCCGAGCTCCACAAACAAAGACTGTATGGTAATGCAGGTTTGCACTGCGCCCTTCATTGTGTATCGCGAATGGCTGTGAGCACAAATGCAAGCAATTAACGCTCTTTAATGACACTTTTGAGTGAAACTCATAAAGCCGAAACGCAAACAGAAACCTAGACAGAGACAGCAACAGACGCGCAGCTTGGTGGCAGTCGCAGTGACAATCTCAAAGTCTATAGCCGAAATTAGCTTCATTTGCGCGTTTTGAGGTGAATATAAGACGCGAGCTCATAATGCACTTTTCCCGTACGTTGCGTTGGCTTAGTTTGGTTTGTTTTCTTTTTTTTTGTCGATCAGCTTTGCGTTGCTACGCTCCACATGTTGTGTTTCCCCATTTGCCAGTTAGGCTGCGCGGTCAAGTGAACCCCGTATCGTCGTGTCATTATGTCGTTAGTGCTCGCTTCTCTTTGACAGCCAGGTGTGAACTGTTGTGCGGCAGTTCATTAAAATCGCTTAAAATGGCTAAATCAGCAAATAAAGTGGCGCGCCGCTCATTATGAGCTCGTGACTAATTGGAAAGTCTCACAATGCTGCCAGCTCGTGTAAAACAGGACTAAGTAAATGCCGTTACTGATCGTTAGTACGGCGTAGTTTTGCTCTTGTTTTTCTTTAAACTTGTTTTCAGTTGTTGTTTTTTGTAATTTTTACCAATTTCTCCAACGCCAAACATGCAAGATTTTATTAAAACTCCCTATGGAAGTGTTTTCTGTTGCTGCGCTGGTTTTCAATTCACTTGCCTGCAGTTGTTTTTACTTCTTTTTTTATTTTTTTGTTTGCCGTGTTTATTGTAAGTATTTCATTTGCGCGTTTTTCATTTTGCCAGCTTCGGTTTGTTCTTCTTGCGCCAATTTGCAAGGAAAATATGCTTTTGGCCAGCTCTTATTATTGCTTTTGTTGTTGCACAGCACATATGCCAAAGCGCAACGTCGCGATTGCGGTAACGGAAATACTCGACTCGTTTCCTGCGCTTACACTACCTCCTCATCTGCCTCTGCCTCCGCCACCACATCTGCGTCTGTTGCTGCCGCTGCTTATACTTCTGCTGCTGTTGCTTCTGTTTCTACTGCTGCCGGCACGCGGCATTTTCTTGTGAGACCAGCATACAATAGCCGCGTAACTGACGCCCATTTCCAGTCGAGCTCAGTCCCACATGCCGCTCTCTACTCTTTCCAGCTTGCAGCTCGTTGCCCGTTCGTCCTTACTCTGCACTACAGTAAGTGCAGTATAGCGCTGCTCACCCACTGCGCTGTAAGTAATTTGTGGTTTCAGGCAAATACTGATGATGTTTTTCTTAAATGTATTCGCTTTACTTTTCTTCTAATTTTTTTTATTTTTCTTTTTTTTTTTGTTTGTAACTACTCTACACGTTTTACTTATTGTTGTTATGCGTTCGTTCATTCGTTCGCTGGCTCGCTTGTTTCCTTCCTTTCGTTTCAGATTTCTAGCGCCGGAGCTTTGGTATTTATTTTTTTTTATTTCTAACATGTTTTGCTACGCTTGGCTATGCTGCAGTTGTAACGCTGGGAAATGCCTTCAAGGCATTCAATTTCTTTTGTCCATCGGTCTACGTTTTTATGCTCCTCGGCACTCACTCACGCTCCCACTCTCTCTCCAAGTACAAAATATGCAAAAATCAAAAAAACAAAATAAAATAAATCTAGAAAGGCAGGGCTATAGTCGGGCGTAACCGACTATAGAAAACCTGTACCGAAGCCAAAACTGAATACTGCCATTTTTCGGCCGATCATTCCTATGGCATCTATATGTTAAAGTGCACCGATATTTATCATGTTTAGGAATATGATTTGAGTTTACCTAGAATCATTAAATCCAAAATTTGGTAACGATATCTTAATAAACAAAAAAGTTTTTCTCAGTAAATGTTATTTTTCGGCCGATCGTTCCTATGACAGCTATATGATATAGTAAACCGATATATGTAATATTAAGATATGTAATTGGAAATGAGCTAAAACTATTAAACACAAAAGTTGGTAACGATATCTTGAAAAACAAAAGGGTTTGGTTACTAAATGTGGGTTTTCGGCCAATCGTTACTATGGCAGCTATATGTTATAGGTCGAATATCGAAAATGATGCCTATGGATTGGGCGAGTCTTCGTGCCAAATTTGGTGGTTGTAGATCTTACCGTTTCCGAGATCTGTTTGTTCATACAGACGGACGGACAGATGGATGTGGCTATATCGACTCGCCTTTCGATGCTGATCAAGAATATATATACTTTATGAGGTCTGCGACGCCTTCCTTCTTGCTGTTACATACATTTGCACAACTTTAAAGACCCTTTACCATTTTTTGGTACAGGGTATAAAAATAAAAAATACAAAATATCGTTGCAAAACCACATAGCAGGAAAACAAATCGCTGCTGGTCTGGTCTGCACTCGACTGGATTGGAGTAGTCTGACTCGGCCTGGCCTCGCCTGCTTCGTACTTCTTTGACTCCGGACTTTGTCTCTTTAGTTGCCGACTTTCAACATCGCTATTTGCTCGACTTTCTTTTACGTTTGTTAACTTAGTTTTTGCTTTCTTTATTCGTGCTCGTTTTTTTTTTTTTTTGTGGCCACGGAACAGAAAGAGTCTAACGAAATTAAAACGAAGGCATTTTGGTAAGCTTTGTGGCAGTATGTAAATAGGCAATGGTACTTTTAATTGGACATTGCTTGCTTTACTATTCATACATAGGTTCCGTCCCTTCTTTTACTTTCCTTTTCCATCCTTTCCTATCCTTTCCTTCTAGTACTCTCCATTCTTTTCACTTTTTATCATCGTATATTTCTTTTTAGCGTTGCAATTTTTCTTGGCTGTCCAGTTAACAAAAGGCTTTTCGGCAGGATGTTGGACCATTGCAAGACAAGGAACATACGCCTTGCAACTTGCTTTGTATAGTCAATCGTATATTTTTTAGTTTTCAAAAGCACCTCCACTGTTAACACTTCATGTACCCAAAACGGTTTAGATAAATTGCTTACTTTCTTTGCCAATAGCTTAGACAATTTAATTGGCTGTGTTTAAACTTAGTGTCTTCGCTTCTAAAGTCATCTGTGGCATTTGAGTTTTTGATCTTCCAGAAGAATTTGAATCAGAACCAGAAGAATATGTAGATCAGCTTAAATTTTTTGCTTCTATTGCATATTTGCTCCTTGTAATGCCTATAAGATTATTGAGATTAAACATGCGCTAATACGAAGAGAATAATTCCTGGCTTAAAATAACACAGTATAAACATATGCAACTCGCAAAGTCCAAAGCTTTGTTACAGAAATTTTAAAGTTAACATATCTTCTTAGCTTTCACCTTTCGTCGCACAAATTCAGGCTTACGTTCGGTTTCAAACATCACAAAGGCGTGGCGGCAATCACTCGTGTGCTACTTCCCTTACTTAGTAGGGTTACATGTTTATACAGACATCTTAGCATCTTAGCTTAACGTTGAATTATTTTATGGAATTCACAATGAAATCAACTTCACTTTCTTAAGCTTATTATTATACCCTGTACCAAAAAATGGTAAAGGGTATATTAAAGTTGTGCAAGTGTATGTAACGGACAGAAGGAGGCGTGGCAGATCCCACAAAGTATATATATTCTTAATCAGCATCGAAAGGCAAGTCGATCTAGCCACGTCCATCTGTCTGTATGTATGAACAAACGGGTTTTGGAAACGGTAAGATCTACTACCACCAAATTTGGCACGAAGACTCGCCCAATCCATAGGCATAACAAGCTTACTTTGGATTAAATAGTTTTAGCTTATGTCCAATTACATATCTAAATATTATATATATATCGGTTTACTATATCATATAGCTGTCATAGGAACGATCGGCCGAAAAACAACATTTACTGAGAAAAACTTTTTTGTTTATTAAGATATCGTTACCAAATTTTGAATTTAATAATTTTAAATAATATGCAATCATATTCCCGAATATGATAAATATCGGATTACTATAACATATAGCTACCATAGGAACGATCGGCCGAGAAATGTCTTATACTAAAAAAAAAACAATTTCTTTGTTTCAGTTATCCTTACATAATGAATACAGAATATTAAAGCAACAAAAAAATATATTCAGTTTTGGATTGGGTACAGGCTTTTCTATAGTCGGTTACGCCCGAGCATAGCCCTGCCTAATCTTTTTTTAAGAAGAGTTACTCGACGCGGAGCCAACCCACAACCTTTCACTGTTCCTATTGACACCATTTCCAGGGATTTACAACAAGTAACAGCCCTTTAAATACAAAATAATTTATGAACTCTTGGCTTTTCTTCTACCAAAAAGTCAAATATCGCAATGGAAATTCACTTCACCAGAACCATTCACCATTACGACCTAAAACTGTCAAAGCAAAGAAAAATAATAGATTGGCAGAGAATTGATTTAACCACGAACTGCTAAACGATACGCCGCAGCCAAGAGGAGAAGAATGGAAAGAAAAGGTGGAATGTGTAAAATTTCCACATGCCACACACTCGAGCTGCAAACTCGGCTAGGCATGACACACACACCACACCATATCACACACAAGGTGGCAGCGTGTATAATTAAGCTGTCAGATTATTTTGACATGCCACATCGAAAAAAAACACACACATACAAAAAATAAATGTACATTTGCGGTAAAGGAGTAAATTATGGATCGTATGAAAGGGCTTGCGAGTGCGAGTGTGAATGCAAGTAACGGTGCTTTGAGCAAAGCATAATGTCCCAAATTATATTGTCGCATTGCTAAACTGAAATGGAAAAGCGGAAATTTGCACCAAGGATGGGATAACACACCACAACATAGCATAGCATAACAGAACTCAGTGCTCTGCTCTGCGCAGTAAATCGATGGGGTGGCAACCTTTGCCGCAGGGTCACTAACGGTACAAGGTATTTTGCACCCCATATATTAATAACTGTAATTCGGCATCGCACTCACACGCACTTGGCGCCGCAATGAATAGTAAATTGTGAATTGTAAAGATACAGATATGCGTTCAGATACATTTTATTCGGTGTGGCATGCATTTGGTCCGCTTTTTGCGCTCCTTTCATTTTTCCTTTCTGATTTGTTGTACGCAAAGGGTTGCTTGGCTTGCAATTTATTGCAGATTAAAATTCTAGCTACTGGCAAAAACTATTCGCTGCCACAGTGAGGCAACCTAAAGCAGCCAAAGCAAAAGAAAAGCAGAGCAGACCAAGTCATGCCATTTCATTGCATTCTATGCACAATTTTTTCAGAACCTCTTTTTATACCCTGTACCAAAAGATGGTAAAGGGTATATTAAAGTTGTGCAAATGTATGTAACATGCTGAAGGAAGAGTGGCAGGCCCCACAAATTATATATTCTTGATCAGCATCGAAAGGTGAGTCGATCATGTCCGTCTGTCCGTCTGTATTAACAACCGGATCTCGGAAACGATTAGACGTACAATCATAAAATTTTGCATGAAGACTCTCCTAACCCGTAGGCATAACGAATAAATTTTTTTTTTCGATATTAAACCTATTTAACGCCATAGGAACGATCGGCCGACAAATCACTTTACCAAGAAAAAAATTATTTTTTCTTATCTTACAAAATATTAAATCAAATCAATATATATACGTATACAGTATTTTGGATTGGGTACAGAGTGTTCTATAGTCGGGTGCGCCCGACTATGGCCACTACCTTTCAAGTTTTTTTTTTTTCTCTTTTTTTTTTTTTGTTAAGCGTGTAAATGTTCGCGATTTGATTTCGGTTGCGTTAAATTTTTCACTTTGTGTTCCATGTATGCACGTCCACGTATTCGGCGCCATGTGGGGTTGCTGCTGCTCGTAAAATTACAAAATAAAAAACTATAAACGCAGGGCCATATTCATGCGTACCCGATTATATGATACCCTGTACCTAATCCACAATTCAATAATTGCTTTAATATATTGTTTTAATTATGTAGCGATATCTCAGGAAACAAAAAAGTTTTCTTAGTAAAAGTTATTTTTCGGCCTATTGTTCCTATAGCAGCTATATGTTATAATAAAACAATAACCTAAAATTATTAAATCCAAAATTTGGTAACGATATGTTAATAAACAAAAAAGATTTTCTCAGTAAAGGTCGTTTTAGCCCGATCGTTTCTATAGAGGATCTATGATATAGTGAACCGATATACATAATATTGAGATATACGATTGACTATTACCCAGAAATAATTAATCCGAAATTTGGTAATGATATCTTGAAAAACAAAAGAGTTTTTGTTAGTAAATGTGGTTTTTTGTCCAATCGTTCCAATGGCAACTATATGTGATAGGTTGAACATAGGAAAAGCAAAATAAACTTATTATGCCTATGGATTGGGAAAATCTTCGTACCAAATTTGGTGGTTGTGTTTCATACAGACAGACGGACGTGGCTAGGTCGACTCGTCTTTCGATGCTGATCACGAATATATATACTTTGTGGGGGCTGTCATTCTTCTTTCTGCCTGTTACATACATTTACATAACTTTAATATACCGTTTACCATTTTTTGGTACAGGGTATAATAAAACCATTTTACAATTCTATGAAAAGTTAGAAAAAAACTCGTTTTGCAATGCGCCAATAGAAAAGGAAAAACGAAAACGAGAACATCCTCGCATGCGTGAAATAAAAGCATAAATAAATGTGCGCGCTTTCAGATTCGTGACTTTTCAGCGCTGATTGTAAAGAATTTTGCGGCTAACTGTTCGCTAACGAGCAACTGTTCCCCCTGTTCTTCTCAGCCAGGAGTTATCCCGCTGAGCTCTTAATCGAAATATGGTTTTCAGATTCAATGGCAAACCATGATTTAAACAATGTTTGCTTGCGTAAAGTCATTAGCCGTCTATCAGTTGGTGGCACCGATTTTGGTGTGCCATAAGGATTTTCATGATCCTAGCGAATATATTAGGAACGCAAGCACGTCGTCATTTATAATTAGTTTTTCATATGCATGCATAAATACACGTACATATGTAACGGGTGATTCATTCAGAGGTTTATCTGTCTATTGGGTGTTTTTATAGATCACGCGTGACTAGTGTCATGCTGTCATGTTGCTTTTATTCAATAATGTTTCACAAATCATCATAGAAAGACTTACACCGAAACAACGTTTCAAAATTTGGCGAGGTGTGTTATTGCACCTTTTGACTTTTTTCTCTGATGTTATGTGAAGTGAAAAGTCTGCGCCGGTATGGAGCGGCTCTTAATAGACAATTCTTTTCCAATTCCACTAAACACTAAACATAACCTAGTTTGCTGTCAATTCAGGCTTTGAAGTCATTTGTAAAGGGTCACCAGCCTTTGACCATGATTGTATGCTTTGGATATTCTAGTATTTAGTCTATTTTTCATCGCCCGTAATGGATTGTTTTAAAAATGGTTCGATTTTCGCTGATGGTAATTCAGTCAATCGAATTTCTTTGCGTTAAATCATGTAGCACCCAAATTTCGAGCGGCCTTGCGATGCCTGCCATTTTCCGTTGATTCGAAACTGTCATGTGGTTGATGTTCAGTACTATCGCTATCTCGAGGTGCATCTTTGACATCGGCATTCCCGGTTCAGCGTTCACTCACAACATCCTCACAGTAAACCGTTTTTATAGTAAAACATCATATCTCTTCAGATATTTCATTCATTTGCAAATATATACAACATTTTTCCAAGAACGACAAATTGCAAAACTATCTTCTAGCGTGACAGCTATGCGAATAGTGCAGTTAAAGTAATTTTTTTATACCCTGTACCAAAAAATGGTAAAGGGTATATCAAAGTTGTGCGAATGTATGTAACGGGCAGAAGGAGGCGTGGCAGACCCCACAAAGTGTATATATTCTTAATCAGCATCGAAAGGTGAGTCGATCTAGCCATGTCCGTCTGTATGAACAAAAGGATCTCGGAAACGGTAAGACATACAACCACCAAATTTTGCACGAAGACTCTCCCAATCCATAGGCATAACAAGATTTTTTTTTCGATATTCGACCTATAAAATATAGCTGCCATAGGAACGATCGGGTGAAAACCCGCATTTAGTACCAAAAACTTTTTTTTTTTTCAAGCCGTTTTAGCTAATGTCCAATTACATACCTTAATATTATATATATCGGTTTACTATATCGAATAGCTGTCATAGAAACGATCGGCCGAAATACAACATTTACAGAGAAAAATTTTGTTGTTTATTAAGATATCGTTACCAAATTTTGGATTTAATGATTTTAAGTAATATTCAATCATGTTTCCAAAAAATGGGTTATACTAAAAAAAAAATTTTTTTTCTTGGATATCCTTACATAATGAATACAAAATATTAGAGCAACAAAAAAGTATATTCAGTTTTGGATTGGGTACAGGGTTTTCTATAGTTGGTTACGCCTGAGCATAGCCCTGCCTTTCTAGTTGTTTTTTTAATTTTATACTTTACATTGTAAACTATTAATATTTAACTTACTTCATATTAATTCATTGTAAAATACAAAAATTATAGGAAGTACTTAAGTTAAAAATGCATCTAACCTCAATACAGCTAACGTAATATATTTGAAACAATTTGGGTTTTTGTGTTTTTGCCACATATTTGTGATATGTTTCAAAACTAAACACGAAACTGATTTAAATGTTTTGAAGTGCTTTCTTTAATCACTTCCCCTGTCGATGTTGCCAAGGCTAATACATCAACTGCGAACTACCCAAGGCAAGCAGGGATTCAATCACGGATTGCAACACACTCCCAGGGCATTCACTTGCGCACTAGCTGCGCTGCTGTTAAAGTTTTCATTCATTTTTGTTCCTTTCTAATCCTTTACAATCGAATTAAGCATCCCTTGAGTACTTTTAGTGTGCTAAAGCCAAACCAAGCGTAAGAAACTAATTTGGAATCACTTGCGGCTGCTTCTGCATATGCGCATTTTTTTCCACTTTTTGTTTTTTTTGCTTTTTCCTCTTCTTCTTCTTCTTCTTTTAATTTAATATTATAAATGCGGTTGGAAAACAAAAAAAAAAAGAGAAACACTAAACACACCAGTGAAAAGTCATAAAAGTCTGCGATGGCAAACAATTGATAAAAAAAAGGAAAAGAATTGCGAAACGGAGGAGATTACTGTATCAGTACAGAGAGTAGATTGCCGCGCAGTGCAGTGTGCCGTCGACGGAGTGGTGCAGCACCCTTGACAGTCTGTGCGGAGGACCGGCGCTTAATGCGATTTCCCACAGGATTTGCTGTTCAAATAGCGCTACTCAGCACCAGCTAAACACGGCCGAACTACCCCCCAAACTGCTAACGATGACGTCTATGTGAATGTGAATGTGGATGACGATGACGACGATGATGATGTGTTGTCTTTGTATGTTTTATCACATTGTTTTGCCAAAATCGGATTTTAGTTTTACACTAATTTCTTTGGTTAAAGAATCGCTTGTCTCTGCGCTTTGCGGCCCTTTGCCAAGCGACGACTGATCGAATGCGCTCTCCCTGGTCGCCTGACAGTCTGTCTGTCTTTATCTGGTCTGTCTGGCATTAGTACGCTTCGCTGGACTTTGTGTCCTGATGAATCCTGTTTGATTGCACTAAACTGCAATCGAGACGAATGCGCAAAACGTGCGCCAACGTTGGTGGTGCTGCTTGATGCTCGCTGGCTGCCCGCTTCTTGCGAGACTACGGCTGTGCGCATTGTGATAAAATTCGCGTGAGTCTGCCGTTTTATCTCAGCGCCGAAATCGTGCTTACGTACGTCAGGCGAATATTTCTTTTGGTTTTGCTCGTCTGACTTGATTTCACATTGATGTTTGTTGTATTTTCCTTTTCTTTTTGTTTTGCCTGCTTTTTTCCAATTTGCGCATTTTTATGGGAAAAACAATTTAATTGGCTTGGCATTATCCTTTGTAGTTGCTGCCTGCCACTAGAACTGGCAATGTGGCTCGCGCACAAAAATGCACTCAGGATTTTTATGGCCAAACGCATCAATTTTCTTCACAGTCGACTGTATACAGCAAAGCCAATATATTGTTGTTGTTGTTGTTTTAGTTGCTATCATGCCACAATGCAGATTTAAAATATTGTATAAGATAAAACCCGAGAAAATGCAATTTCTCTACGGCTATGTAGAAATAACGATAGGAATAGAAAAGTCAATTGAGTCACAATGACGCATGCAGTCCCCGTTCCCCCACCGAGCAACCCGCGAAGTTACGCTTGGCATCGTCAATTTGTCAGTGTGCCAAAAATCATTCTGTGATTGGGTGATTACTCTGACGCATAGTTTTCAGAATTTGCCATTTTCTTATAATTTCGTTTTGACTGTTTTTTTTGTATTTTTGATTTTGTTTTAATTTTTGTTGGGCTGCCAGAATATTTCCGGCCTGTTGCATTTTTAATGAGCGATGCTGTTTATGCTTCAAAATTCGGAGCTTGCTGCTGGCCTAGCCTGGCCTTTTCTGTTGGCCATTTATACGTCGAACGCCAAAGGGTGCAAGTAAAACGCATAAACGCAAGTTCCAACAATAATGATAAGAACAGCAACAACAATAACAAAGACAACAACAGTGGCAGCCAGAGTTGGTCTGTTCGCTGTCCGGAGTACGCTCGACTGGCACTTAAAATGCCAAGACTTATTGCCATTTGGCTGAGCAATTATAATATTTCAACGTTGTTCAACTTGAAGTGTAGTTGATGCTGATGACGATGACGATGACGGAGATGCTGTCGATGCAAAAGTCTTTGACAATGAAATGCACACGAAACTTGGTTGCTTCTACCTTTGCTTTGCGTTTTGCTGTATGTATTTGATTTAAGTGTGCCGTCCTTTGCTTTGCTTTCCTTTTTATTTCACTTTTGTTGTTTTTCGGGTTTTTTTTGTTATTCTGAATTTTTGTTCCGTTAACTGAAAACTGTTGAAGACTTAAATATTGACAGTTTTCAACTTGTCCTTTTCTTTTCATTTCCTTTGCCTTACTTTATGGCCTGCCAGTCGGCATTGGAGCAACGACTATGGTGGGTCCTATCAGGGTAACCAGGTGCATGCCGGACACACACTTTGTGACTTACACAGCGTGCAAATAATTATGAACTGTCTGTTTTTTTTTGGTTACATTTATTTATTTTTTTGTTTTTTTATTTACTCTTTGGCGTAGTTGTGGCAAAAAAAAAAAAAATGAAACAAACAAAAAAATCAAGAAATTACGAAAATGAAGAGGAAAAAGGGTTAAGTGCTTTACATCATGAGTACCATTTCGCCTTTTTTCTTTCATGCGTTTCTAAGTGCTTTCAAGTCGTCGCATTTTGTTTATTTTTTCCTTCTTTTTTATTTATATTTCTATTTTACTTTATTTTGGTTTTATGTTGAGCTTTTCGTTTCCTTGTGCTGGCATTCTGTTGACTTTCTCGGTTCGGTTGCATAATTTGACTTTGAATTATTTAGGCATGCCTGATTTTAAATATTTAACAAGTAATGCCCAGGACAGTGCTGCGGCTAAAGTCTGTGCCTGGCAACGTGCTCCTGTTGCCAACGACTTTATGCCGACTGATTGGTCATATAAATAAAATGGTTGCGTTGCGTTGGTCAAAGCAAGTGTCATTGACATTCGCTAATTAGCCGGCACTCAGCCTAGGCTGCACATTTTTCTATAACTTCTAATTTACGCTTGAATTGATGACTGTTATGTTGCCAAATGTTATAAACTCGCTAAAGTAAACTAAACAACAATCAATCAGAATTGTAGGCCAATTAGCGCATATATAAAACATACGAAAAAATTAAAAAAAATAAAGTTTTGTATTGTATAAAATTTTGTAAACCGCAAAAAGATGCAGTGAATACCTACTAAGTTTCTCGCCGAGTTTTGTATTTGGTTTGTTATTTGCTTTTTGTTGATGACTCATGTCGCTTTCAATGCCGGCTTACGCATGCATGAAGGGTGAAGCAGCAAACAATCAGCAGAATATGCGTCTGTCGCAGGAGCATGTCAATAACATAAACCAAATTGTATCTGCCTGAATGGTTTTCTTGGGCAATTGTTGTCACCTTTTACTGTGTGCACACACAACGCTGCAAAGGTGTGACAATGTGTGCAGGCACTCAAGTGGGGCTTGTGTGTGTATGTGTGTGTGACGAGGCCTGTCGAGAGGAGAGGAGTTTTGGTATTCGCAGAAAAAATTTAAGCACTTTTCGTAAAGTATCTCACAGGTGACAGGCGATAAACGCGAGTTAAGAGGCTCATTGAGGCATTACTTTACTGTGACTGCTCTCGCAGTCACCGATTGTGTGTAAGGTTTGCGTATTTTTTTCTTCTTCTTTCTTGTTGTTCCGTTTGCCGTTTCGTATGCAATCGATAATTAGTGTTAATAAATTTATGCAGTAAATTCGAAATAATGTTATTGTTTCGCCAGAAAATTTCAACCGACAAAGTCATCGGCATCAGCTGCTACGTCTCCGTCTCCGTCTTCGATTCCGCCTTCCTAGTGTTCATCATAAAAGCAACACTTAACCCTCTTGGCACACTTGCCAGCCAGTTGTGCGCTCGTGCGACGTCATTTTCGCAATGTCGTAATTTCTGCTCAGGCCAGAAATTATTGTTATGATAATTGTTGCTTATAAGTTTCTTCACGTTCTGCGCGTATTTTCGCACACACCGCGCTGTGTTAATTTAATAAACAACTTTTTGGGCGAATACGCCTTTTTTCATTCCATTTATAACGGAAATTCCAATTTACATTAAATATTCGTCACCAAAAATCTGCTTCTGCCTTCAACTTTTCCCACAAACAAAATAGAAAAATAGAAAAAGAAAAAGTAAATAAAATGAAAAAGTGGAAAATCCATTTCAATGTCGTCGCCACAAACATGTTCATGCATGTTTAACACGCTGTCTCAATTGCAGTACGAGAAATTGTCAATTTGAAAATTTGTGACGCGACATTGACAACGCTCCGACCAGGCCTCCGGCCCTGACTCCAGCGATGACAGCGACAACAGCGGAACACCGCCTTGGCAGCCGTAGTCTGTTTCGTTTTGACTTCCCAGACTGACATTGTTTGTCGATTTTCCTGGCGTGTGCATGCGGCATCGCCGAGTCGGCGAAACATGTTTAGTCATGTTGACTGCGAAGCCAATTGTCTACTGCGCTTAGTTGTTGCCTTAAATTGCCAATTCGTTTGTATTATGTATTGCTCTTTGTCATGTTGTTAGTCGTCTGACATTTGACATGTGAATAAGACATGCCACAGGATTTGTGCACAAATTAATTACAAATAAAAACCCATGCATGACATTAACATTGCTGAAATTTACTCACTCTACTCAGTTTATTAATGCACACTACAGCTCATAACATACAAGGCCCGCAACACAGGTGACTTCTGAACAAACTTTGTTAATGGTCTCCACTTCGTTAAATTGATCCAACTCGAGTTAGCACCACAAACGGTCTATAAACAAAAGTCCACCGCTAAAAGTGCATTATTGTTGAAATGAAATCATCAAACATTGAGTAAATATTTCAAAATATAATGTACGGATCAGCATTAATTATCCCGCTAGACTTGCATTAGGCACACACGAAAAATCACAGGAACGGAACCCATCATCAAAGAAGTTCCGCTTATTATAAGCGTTCCCCGCATTTTAGCGTTGATATTGACCCTTGTGTGATTTCCCCATAAAAGAATGGTTGTTTTTCCCCGCTTATAAGATCCCCGCTTATATGCATTCCATTCAAGTATTCAATCAGACTTCAGATGAATCTGAGGTTGAAGATGAGAAATTCCAGAAAGTTTGCCAAATACAAAGAAAAACTCTTTGCAATTACCACTTTAAGAAATAGTTTGGAGCCAAGCAACCAATTTCTGAAAGAGCTTGATTGTATGAAATTGGAAATTTATAAACAAACTAAAAGTCTGCAATCAAAAATTACCGATATTTTTAAGATAAATATTTAATTACATGTGTTCTTTGCTTTTGTGATTTAGCTAGAATGATTTTTTTTTTGTTTTTAATCCTGTGTTTTTTGTTTCCCGTTTTAGTAATTAAAAAATGAATTTTATTTACCAAAATAAATATATGTACATACATACATAATTATATCTGTCTTTTAATTCCACATAGTATTTAAATTTTTGTAAATGCTTGTTTGGCTCCACAAAGAAAAATTATATATATGCGTTACTATCGCTTAAAACCGGGGTTTCGGATATAAGGTTCCTACGGTTATAAGCGTCGAAAATCGTGCACTTTTGACGACGCTTATAAGCGGGAACTACTGTATATGAAGAGAAAAATTTGCCATATGCAGCGTCACTTGAGTTCAGGTGGTTGTGTCAGACTTTCAATTTGGGCTTAAGTTTATATTTTACCTCCAAAACAGATGCAATTACTGAGTAAATGTTGAACAGCATACGCACCCATGCAGTACAGTGATTTGAAGGTAAAGGTCCTTTGTTTCTTTCTTCACTTCTGTTTAATAAATTTAACATTTATTTGAAAGAAAGTTGGCTTTTTTGCCCATTTTTATTGCAAAACAGAATGCATTCTCAATAAATTTTTTGTAGTTGTTTAGCACATACATACATAACTCATTGAAGCTTTCAATCCCATGCGCAAACATGGGAAGCGTCAGCAGCTTAACCGACCCGAACTCATCAATAAAGCAGCTCGCCCCCGCACGACTACAAGAAGTCGGGCTTACATTGAGAGTATGTCAACAGTGGTTCGTAAATTCAACGCTAAATATGATTGATTTATGCATGGGCCCCGCAATATTCCGTCCACCGACCCGCCCGCCTGGGCGCCCGGCAGTGGCTCTTATCGTACACAGACTAATTCAATGCAAACACTGAAATCAGCTTTTCTCAAATGTCGAGCGCAAGATGGAGGAGTGCGAGCGTCTGTGCGAGAGTGCGAGTCCGAGAGCATGCATGCAGATGGCTGGACGTCCGTCGCTAAGCGCACTGCTGACAACGCATCCTGTGTGCAATCCTGACGCAGGCACAACCGAAAATCATACCAAAAACATGCCACAATCAACTTTGAGCAACTGGGCACACTAGACAAATACTTGCAGTCGCCAGCAGCCAGCAGCCAGAAGTCAGTAGCCAGGAGCCAATATTCCAATGGCTCAGCCAGCGGACGTCACGGCTACACTGATGCATATGCTGATGCTGCTGCTGCTGATGGTTGATGTTGATGCGGCTGCTGCTAAGCTCGACATGCTCATGCGGAAGCCGTTGTGGGTGACGACTATGGTGGGGACGGGAACGGGAACAGGGACCACTGCTGACAGTGTTGACAGCAATCGTATGTTTAAAAAGCATAATCCAGGACGAATGATGATGAATGGTCGTTTAGGTTGAGTTTGCGTTTGCGTTTTCGTTTACGTTTTGTTCGTTTGGTTGAGTCTAGACTGTTGTATCACTTCAATGCCCTGCACCAGGGCTGCCGCCTGCGTCCCAGCTGATTTAGCTGCGCTTCCTGTCGACATTTTCGAAGCTCGCGCGTTTAACTAAATCCTTGATGAATGATGTGGCTGCTGCTATTGCTGCTGTTGTTGCTGTTGCTACTGTTTCAGTTTCAAATTTGCAGACAACAAAAATATGCTCCGTTTCGGTCTCAGCGTATTTTCATTTGCGCGTCATTTTAATGATGTAAGTGATTGTGCAGAAATGATTTTTCGCCCCTCATCATCTACTTCTTCTTCAGTTATTCTGTTAGCCTTGTGAAATTTTTATTTTTTCGTTTCTCTTTTGCCGCTGCAGTCTTTTGTGCCGCAGTACAAAATTCTATTTGACGCTCAGCTTTGCATGCACTGCGCGCCAAATAGACGTTGAAGGTTCCTGCGTTGAAAAGTATGCTTACCTTGTAATCCATTCCAAATCATTTTTCACTTTCGTATTAAATATAAAACTGTCTGTGGTTTATTCTGCCTGTTGCTGGGGGGAAAACATTAGCATAATGAGAATGGCATGTCTGCACTTTTATACATTCCCATTTTGTTTTGATTTTGGCTTTGTTTCTTGCACTTTTTGATAAATGATGCGGCTTTCATTTAAATAAAGTAACAGGAAGTAATATTCTTCGCAAATGCGTAAATCGAATGGAAGGGAATAGCTGGTGTACTTTTAATGTAATATAATTTTGCAAGCTTTATTTGCGAAACTACAGAGCCTAGTTAAGTAGACCATTCTATTTTTATTTATTTTCATTTTTATTTTTGTTTTGTGAATATTTTAACATTGTCATATATTTTATGGATGACTTAACATAAAGGACCCTGCGATGTTCTCAGATATCGCTCAGACGACATTAACAAAAACAAGTTCACATTTTCGAAAACATAAAAAGATAGCATTTTATTAGATTTATATTGTATGTACTCAATTTAACCTTTTTACTTGAGTTCTTGTAGTTTGGTCAGCGTTTCGTTACTGAAGTTATAATTAAATTCAAAACCATTTGAAAATGAGAAATCTTAACTGTGCATTCATATTTTTTTTTTCCAATAAGTGCTAAAACTTGAGTTTTAATAGAATAGAAAAAAATTTTCTCTAATCCTAACTGAATTCTATATATATACCTCAGCAAGAAGTATCCAGCTTAAAAAAACGGGGCAAACGTTGGGAATATTTATACAATTTGTAATACTGAGACCGAGCTGCAAAATCATCAACAGTTTCAGTGGCACCCGTTTCAATTTTAATAAATTGCAGTATCTCAGAAATTCAATTAAAGACAGGGAATCACCCTGCACGATTACAAATTAAAGAGTCGACGCCCAAGCAACTTCCTGACGTGAAATTAGTGTGAATTAATGGGATTGGGCTGCCTGCTTTAATGAATCTACTGAAAATTAATTTCGCTTCGCAATAATAATCTCAGAAATTACAACTGAGTACATTGTCAGCAGCAACAACAACAGCCATGTCTGCGATCGTTCTAATGATAAATCCAAAGCACAAGCGAACGACGCTCGGCTGGGCTATCGTTTACAGTTGAGTGCACGACAACTGACGATAAAAATAATATCCTGTCTGGCAGCACGTGTTGATCGGCTGCGCAAGTGCCGGAGTCTAATGCGCCGCAACGAATTTGCAGTTGGGTTTTGTGGACTTGGCCCAAGGCTCGGCCCAGCTAAGCGACCATAGCGAAAGGTGTCTGCGCGTTAAACGCGTTGAGAGCAGGCAACGATGGTGACAAATCGCTCGAGGCAGCGCGGTAAGGGAATAAAGTGGTATGCGATGCAGTATAAGTCTGTATCGTATCCTTTTTGTCCTTGTTTTTTATTGTGTTCGGTTATGTTTATTTGTATATTGACTTCAATTTTTGTTTATTTTATGCATGTCATGCTGTTGTTTTTTTAGTTGTTGTTATTATGGTTGTCGTTATTGCAATTGCTGCTGTAATATTAAAAACAACAGCAAATGCAGGCTGCAAATTGTTGGCTTTTGGACTTATGGGGTGCGCTTTATTACGCTGTGAGACTTAGCCAAGTCGAGGGGGTAGTTAGTTGTTCTTTGCAACTCCTCTATTTGGCTTACATACTTTATCCAAGCTACATTGTCAGAGCATTGCTAATGTTCGCACTTCAGCAGCGTAAACTAAGCTTTTATGTAGCATTACCAAAGCATGTACATTATTCTTGCAGCAAGTGGTAAGCACCATTGGGTCGTGTATGGTCCCACCACTCTGGACATAATTCAGGAAATTGTTTGTCCTTACTGATATGGTGCAACTGCTGAGCGGCTTTGGCTTCATGTAGGCTTCGGGTGGGGTTTGCTGCTTCGTATTAAGTGCGCAACATAAATTTATGAGCCATAACTGAGCGCAAAGTGCTGTG
>JBAMBQ010005719.1:0-35501 GCA_037044495.1 Stegana nigrithorax | reverse complement strand
ACGAGATATCGATGTTCGTCGATCACACGAACCTATGAGACTAAACTAAAGTGCAGAAGGCACAGACAAAGAAAGGTGTCGATAAGCGACAAAATTGAGAACCTTTTAGTTTGCTACGCAGAGCAAGTTTACAAAAACTGTAAAGCTACAAATGAATCAGTTCTTGTAGCCTGGAAACCGAACAATAATATTCAGGAATATGATTGGATATTACTTAGATATATCGAATCCAAAATTTGGTAACGATAAACTTATAAACAAAAAAGTTTTTCTCAGTAAATGTTGTTTTTCGGCCGATCGTTCCTATGACAGCTATATGATATAGTAAACCGATACACATAATTTTTAGATATGTAATTGGACATTAGATAAAACTATTAAATCCAAAATTTGATAACGACATCTTGCAAACCAAATGGGTTTTTGTTACTAAATGTAGGTCGTTCCTATGAAAATTATCTTGTTATGCCTATGGATTGGAAGAGTCTTCGAGCAAAATTTGGTGGTTGTAGGTGTTACCGTTTCCTAGATCGTCGCGTTCATACGTACAGACGGACAGACAGACAGACGGACATGGCTAGATCGACTCGCCTTTCGATGCTGATCAAGAATATATATACTTTGTGGGGTCTGCCACGCCTCCTTCTACCTGTTACATACATGCAGGGTATAAAAAACTAGAAAGGCAGGGCTATAGTCGGGCGCAACCGACTATAAAAAACCCTCATCCCAATCCAAAACTGAATATATTTTTTTGTTGCTTAAGGATATCTCAAGAAAAACCAATTATTTTTCGTAAAAGCCAATTTTTGCCCGATCGTTCGTATGGCAGCTATATGTTATAGTAAACCGTTGCTTATCATATTTAGGAATACGATTTGATATTGTTTGAAATCATTAACTCCAAAATTTGGTAACGATATCTTAATAAACAAAGAAGGTTTTCTCAGTAGATGTTGCTTTTCGGCCGATCGTTCCTATGACAGCTATATGATATAGTAAACCGATGTATGTAATATTAAGATATGTAATTGGGCATTAGCTAAAACTGTTAAATCCAAAATTTGCTGAAGATATCTTGAAAAACCAAAGAATTTTTGTTACTAAATGTGGGTTTTCACCCGATCGTTCCTATGGCAGCTATATGTTATAGGTCGAATATCGAAAAATAAATAAACTTTGTATGCCTATGGATTGGAAGAGTCTTCATGACAAATTTGGTGATTGTAGGTCTAACGATTTCCAAGATCGGTGCGTTCATACGGACAGACAGACAGACAGACGGACATGGCTAGATTGACTCGTCTTTCGATACTGATCAAGAATATATTTACTTTGTGGGGTCTGCCACGCCTCCTTCTGCCCGTTACATACATTTGCATAACTTACAATATTGTCATTAAAATGTGGAAATCCAAACATATTTTAATAACTTACCTCTTCCTATTTCGCCGCTAACTATGAAGGGCCCTTAGGCCATTGAAATCTTGAGCCGATTGCTCCGAAAGATTTCAAATAAGCTGTGGCTCCTGCGACTTGTAGTATTTTATAGTAAAGAAGAAGAATTTGTCAGACACTTTGAAGGTTACAGACACTTAATACTTAAAAGAGCTTTTTTTAACTCTTATACTTTCATACTGTGACTGCTTGTGTGGAAATGCCATTCGGTACAAGTTTTGCTTCTGTCACAAATTTGTAACTTTTTTGTGATTGCACAAAATAGATTCGTAAGTATGACGATAACAATTTGCTTGTTGTTGCCTTTGGTTGAGCTAAAGGTTCTCTGGTCTCATGGTCGAGCTTTTAACAGCTGTACATGCTGATTTTGTTGTACCATATGTTACTGTTTGAAGTTGTTGGCATTGTTGTAACTGTGACCAGTTGAAAATCTGGGGTATTAAAAAGGCGTTGAAGGCGAGACGCATTGTGCGCTCCAACGTTGCAAGTTGTTTCAACTATAGTATTGTTGTAATAGAGATCTAGAGCTCGAACTTGCTCTCTCATTGTTTGGTGCGGTGGAGGAGTGTCTGGCACTATTTGTGTCTTGACTTCGTATTGTGAAGTACCCATTGATGTTAATCAAAGAGTAAGTTATATTGTAGTTAACACAATATGAAAAGATTTAATGGTAAGAGTCACTGCCTCTGTCACATCCTTAAGGGCCAAGCATATTTGCAAGCAATTCGCAATAAAATCATAAGTACACCGGATGATAAGCCAGAATAAGACGTTAATCCTCTGGGACAGTATCAAGAGCGTCTCATTAATTTGCAGACAAACATAGATTGTCCAAAATGCTACATGACCTTACGCAGGATTATCGGACAATCCAGCAATTTTATGAAGAAATTAAAGAATTCCAAACTGCATTGTGCAACTACGTGCAAAGGTATGAACGAGACTCAAATGTTATTAGAACTAGGAAGGAGGACTATATGGAAATTTATGTAGACCAGTTTTCAATAGGGTTAAAAGATCCCTATGGAATGATGCTTAGAATGAAATAGCCAACTTCTCTTGATAGAAATTCGCGGAAGAGAAATAAATCTCGATAAAAATCAACGGATAAAATTTAAAGCATCTAGATGGAAACCACCCTACTGCCGTTCTTACAAAACAGGACAAAATTTCCACAATATAGAACACGATCAGCCAAACATGGAAATTAGTAACATAGACTATTCCGTAAACTGTCCGAAACAGACCTTGAATCATCGACGGGATACCTAGAAATAAACAAACACAGATCTTCCTTGCCTTTCATCGTGGTAGAGTGTTTCTTAGGTCGCTCTTTTAAAATTCTAATTGATATTGGGGCTTCTGTGTCCTTTATCAACCCAGCATTTTTACCGCCTTCATCTAGGCGAACATTAAAACAACCCGTATTCAATCATAATAAGCACTTGATGACGGAAAAAACAGCAATACATATTTTTAAGGAATTCATCACCACTTGCTCGAACAAGGAATTATAGAACCTAGTTGTTCACCACCGAGCTTGCAGCAAAAGGCAGACTCCACTGGAAAGCAGAAGAGGAGTATGGTTATCGACTACCAAAAACTAAATGAAAAAACCAGTTTCGATCGTTACCCAATTCCTAATATTAACGAAATTCTCGGCAAAGTTGGAAAAAGCTTTTATTTTTCTACTCTAGACCTTGCTAGTGGATTTATCAAATCGAGATGTGTCCTAAAGACACTCTAAAAACAACTTTCACCATCGAAGGAGGGCGCTAAGAATTTGCTATAATGCCATTTGGGTTGAAAAATGCACCAGCTACCTTTTAAAGAGTTATGAATGATATTCTCAGAGACCTCATAGGCGACGCATGTTTGGTCTACCTCTACTTCTCTCCAAGAACAGATTTTTAATCTCAGAAAGGTCTTCGACACATTTAAAACAGCCAATCTTAAGGTGCAAATCGCAAAATCAGATTTCTTAAGAAAAGAAATTGATTTCTTGGGGCATGTTGTTACTACCGATAGTATTGAAACAAACCCTAATAAGATCCACGCTATTTAAAATTTAATAACACTACAAAAATAAAATCTTTTCTAGGGTTAGTCGGATATTATAGGAAATTCATCCCTGAATTTGCTAAGCTTAAAATCAGGTTATAAAATCATAATCAACAAGGAATACCTTGATGCATTTGAAATCTGTAAAAATTTACTATGTAACGACCCTATTTGACAATATCCAGACCTATCAAAACCATTCTTTTTGACTACTGACGCTAGTAATTTTGCACTAGGAGCAGTATTGTCTCGTCGTATTGGTACTGACAAATCAATTTGTTTTGCTAGTCGTACGCTATGCCCTTTTGAGTGTAATTATTCCACTATCGAGAAGGAATTGCTTGCTATCGTTTGGGCCAATGTACTTTAGGCCGTATATGTTTAGTAATAAATTTACTATTGTAACCGAATGCCGTCAAAACGTCATTTGTTAAAGTAAAAAGTTTTCAGTATATTTTTCGCAGACGTTGTGGTAGCGCATTACCAAGCAGGAGGACTTACGAAACCAGACCTAATGTCTGTTCCACAGCTACGACCGATAATGGTCAACAGCTGCTTTATCTACTTAACAAATTTTACAAATTTTATTAGTACTAAAAGATTACAAAAACTAATTAACAAAATTAAAAAAACTAAAGTAACATTAAAATTAATACAATTATTAAAGTAAAAATTAAAATAAGAATATAATTCTATCTAATTTCGTTAAATCTACGAGTAAGAAGAGATTTCAAAGTATAAGAAGAGGCAATGATAGAAAATAAATGATAGTTAGAGTTATAAGCCAAACACACAACATAAAAGGGATCATGCAGTAAGAAAGATGATCGTGCAGTGTTTAGTCTAATGGGCAAATAATATCTAGTTGTACGCGAGGGCACGTTAAAATTAGTTTTGGCAAGGAGAAAAGGAGAATAAACGTTACCGTTTTTAAGGTTATGAAGAAAAAGAATACCCAAAACGGACCTCCGACAAGCTAATGTAGGAAGATTTATAAATTAATATAAGGCAATGGTATGAGGGAAGACGAATTGCCGCATTCCAGTTTAATCCTCACAACGCAAAAAGCAAAAATTGAACACTATTTGAAGGAGCAGAACTTGGTAGAATTACACTATCAACCTGCCAATTAATCATGGAAAAACTTATTACAAACGAGCAACGATTGCAAATTATTTAAATTTATTATCAAAATTCACGCTCTGTGAAAAATCTTTACAATATAGTCGTCATAATCAACTTGGTGAATCAGCAATTCGTGCTGTTATCAGCAAATTTCGCACCAAATTTACTTTGTTGGACATTAAACCATCGACTCGCATGCGCAGCGTCCAGTGTTAATGAGGATCATGAAATGTCAATTCGTCGCCGTTCTCAGCAATTGGGCATGTATTACTCAACCACATGGAAAATTTTCCGTGTCGATTTGGGTTTGAAAGTCTATAAAATTCAACTTCTGCAAGAATTGAAGCCAAATGACCTACCACAACGTCTAATTTTTGGTGAATGGGCCTTAGATCAGCTCTATGAAAATCCGCTGTTTTAACGAAAAATTGTGTTCAGCGATGAGGCTCATTTCTGGCTCAACGGATACGTAAATAAGCAAAACTGTTGCATCTGGAGTGATGAACAGCCACATGCCATACAAGAATTACCGCTGCATCCCAAAAAAGCGATAATTTGGTGTGGTTTATGGGCTGGTGGCATCATCGGTCAATTTTTCTTTAAAGACGATCGTGGAAGAAACGTTACCGTCAACGGCGAACGATATCGAGCCATGATATTTGACTTATATGACTTTTTTTTGCCCCAGTTGGCTGAGTTGAACTTGGTTGACATGTGGTTTCGTCAAGACGGTGCCACATGCCACATAGCTCGTGAAACAATGGAAATGTTGAAGAAAGAATTTGGTGAGCAGCTTATCTCTCGTAATGGCCCTGTAAGTTGGCCGCCAAAATCATGCGATTTAACGCCTCTTGATTAGTTAGTCTAAGTGGACAAGCTTATATTCTTATATTTAAAAAGGCAATATTTCTTCCCACACATGCGAAATAAAATAGCACAAACAATTAACAACTGCGACTCGCATTCATGGTACCTGAAACTCCACTTAAATCCTTCGACGTCACTCTCTTGGACATATATGCCATCAATAATCAAAAAATCCGTTATTGACAAATTTTCAAAATCCGCTGCAGTTTATACTTAACCCACCAGGGATTGTCTCAATATTATCCCTTGCGTTAGACGTTTCATGTCATCTTACGGTATTCCCTAGAAAATGGTTTGTGACCAAGAAGCCGATGTCAATGCTAATATATATATAAAGAATTTTGTCATCAATATAATATTCAACTTCATGTAACATCATTTCAATAATCATCAAGTAATTCAATAATTGTAATACGATTTATCTTTTGCCTCAAAAAAGGCCTCAGTTTCAGCGATAACCTCTTCATTCGAGCGAAATTTCTTACGAATGAGCATTTTTCTGAAGTCTGCGAACAGCCAATAGTCGCTGGCAGCCAAATCTGGCGAAACGGTGGATGTGATAGCAATTCGAAGTTCAATTAATGTTTTTTCTGATGGAACACTTTTCAAGCCATTGCTTCGAGTGAACGGTATTTTTTCCCATAGTACGAAATTGTTTTTGATCCATTGTTTTAAACATCACAAAAGTAGTGTCACTCTTCGCACAAAAACTCACAAACTTCTGAGTAGAATACCATGAAATTTAAACAGTTTTCTTTTGAAGGTTAGGGCTAACTGAAAATCTTATGGATTTAATACTAGTAGCGCAATCTATGTGTCAGCCAACGAACTTTTCACTCCACCTGTTATATAGGATAGTAATTAAGAAAAGGAAAGAAGCTAAAGTACCAACTGATCAAAATGATATTTTTGAAGAAGCCCTTGTTATGTACAACAATGGCATCCATTGCGCAATAAACACACACCTTACGAAATTTTTTTGGGTAGAACTGTATAAAACAAATTCTTGAAGAACAGGTTCTAAGCCATACGTTAAGATTAAACAAAGACAGAGTCAAGCCTTTACCAGTAATTGCGCACGATATCGTTTATAGGAAATAAAACAGACTTAGTAAAATACAACCTAGATTCACTAAAGAAACAGGATACAAAAATAATATTAACCCCAATAAAAAACCGAAAAAAAAACAAACTGAAAAATAAAGCGTAGAGCTAAAAAGCATACTAATGATAATCAACAACTAAACAATGACCTACCTACTGTCGAATTTAGACTGGGACTTGGGTTTTAAAAATTTCATCCATATCATAGATCTTGATATCTTCGTTGAAGCTATAGGAAAATTTAAAGATACCATTGTAAATTTAGAAACTAATAACGTAAATGTCGAATCAACTAAATTACTTGACTGAAAATAAACCAAGTTCAAGATAAACTCAATAGAATGATCATTTACTTTGGGCAGAAACGAGGGTAGTCTGGCATCAATTATAAAAACTATTCCCGGCAATATGGATAACATCGATTCTGAGGACATAAAATTCAAAATTAATAAACAATAAAGAAAATAATGATTATCTAACTCAATCCTTGCAACAGCAACAAATCAGTAACGGAGATATGCGTGATAGATTCAAAAATATTACTACACATATTAATAACGAACAGGAAATTATCAATAATTTTTTCAAAGATATACAGAATTAAATTTATAAAGATAATTATCAAAATTGGCAATTATACAATATATAAATAGATTAAATTATACAACAATGTTAGCGATATAGCTAATTGCTAAACTAAACATTGTACCAAAATTCATTCTTAGTCACAATGATATTAAAAACCTTTACAAAATTTCAATACCAGAAAAAATCAACGCTATCTCCGAATTAAATATGTATCCATTGTTAAAATTGCAAGTATATTACTATAAAAATAATATTGTATTTAATATAGGACTTAAAGACTTAAACATAAGTATACTCATTATCACATATAATACCTTTACCAATTAATAGAACAAAATAAGTATCAGTTCCACAATATATCACATATAATAACAACACCATTAAATCATTTGATAAAATTTTTACAATAGTGGAAAAAACTTTTTACTGCAATGAAGCAGATGTTTCCAAAAGCAATGTTAACTTACAATGTATTAAGCATACAAGGTGAGTTCGAAAGTAAACAGGACTTTTTGAATCTAGCGCCCTCTAGTGGCGCCATCTATATGTCAACTGGTGCGTTAGAATCTGCTATCGTTTATCGACTTCCAGTAAAAATTTCATGACATTTCATCTATTGGAAGTGAGGTTATTGCGTTTTAAGTGTCAGTATGCTTTTGTCATCGGTGCGAAAATGAGCTTCGAACAAAGAGCCAACATAAAATTTTGTTTTAAAATTGGTAAAACTTTTACCGAAACGTTTCAATTGATGAAACAAGTTTATGGCGATGATTGCCTATCCCGTAGCAGAGTGCACGAGTGGTTTCAACGTTTTCAAAGTGGTCGTGAGGACATAAATGACGATGAACATGTGGGCCAACCAAAATCCGTGATCACCGAAAATTCCATCGAAACTGTGCGTGAATTCATAAAAAATCAGCCGAAATCATCATTGAAATTCATGGAAATAGAATTGAACATCTCCAAAACATCGATTTATCGCATTTTGACCGAACATTTGGGCTTACAAAAGGTGTGTGCACGGTTTGTTCCGCACAAATTGACTGACGTCCAAAAATTGCTCAGAATTCAACATTCGAAGGACATCATTAAAGAGGCAAAAAAAGACCCGGACTTCCTTTACAAGATTGTGACTGGAGACGAAACGTGGTGTTTTCAATATGATCCCGAAACGAAACGCCAGAGTGCTGAATGGAAGGCGCCGGACGAGCCGAAACCCAAAAAATCGCGCCTGGAGAAGTCAAAAGTGAAGACAATGCTGATTTGTTTTTATGATTCCAAGGGTATTGTCCACAAAGAATTTGTTCCACCCGGCCAAAACGTTAATGCGGTATTCTACCTTGGAGTTTTGAAGCGTTTGGTGCGCCGTATTCGACGTGTTCGGCCCGAATATCGCGAAGATGGAAGTTGGCGTTTGTTGCACGATAATGCGCCGTCTCATCGATCGACGCTTGTGTCCGACTATTTGACCAAAAATCACATTTTAACCATCAACCACTCCCCGTATTCACCTGATATGGCACCGTGCGACTTCTACCTTTTCGGAAAAATGCATTTGCCGATGAAAGGAAAGCGTTATGCAGACGTAGAGGCCATTCAAAAGGCTTGCACCGGCATACTGGCGGCCATACCGGGCAACGAGCTAAAACACTCGTTCGACATGCTTTTGGACCGTGCAAAACGCTGTATTAAAGCAGAAGGAGACTATTTTGAATAAAATAAATTGATTTTGCCGAAAAAACTATTTATTCTGTCTTTTTTTTAAAAGTCCTGTTTACTTTGGAACACTCCTTGTATATAACGGAGAACTAGTTGTACGCGAATGTTAACCGGCTCCTGCTCGTCGGCAATAGGTCGAGGTGGTCTTGCTTCCCTATGCGCAAGCTACCTCTTTATGATTCCCATAATCTTGTCGAAAAATGCCAAAAAAAAAAATAATGTGCCTTACCCATATACATAAGCACACTATTGAAGTAAAACTGCTACACAAAATGGAAAAAAGAAGTTTTAGTTACTATGTATAATGTATCTGAAGTAGGAAAGAAGCAAAGCAATTCATTATTGCACTTCATTGTCACCGGTGCATAGTAGTACAACATCGGCAATATTAATTACAGAAATTATTACTAATACCATAAACATATTAGTGGTCACTCATATTACTGGTGTACTGTCACAATGTGCTCAACAACAACAACATTCATATAAAAGTGTTCTCTCTTTTCTGATGTTTCCATTCTTGTTAGCAGCAGCAATGCGAAGCAAAGAGCATTCTACAGCAATAAAATAAAAAATGTATTGTATACAACAACTAATATGGTGTACCTGACAGTCTCGACAGTAGAATACCTTTTACAGGCTTTTCTGTTCATTTCGAAAACTCATATCATATGTTAATATGTATAATGCATATTACTACGAAAGAAACAAAGCAATTAACTATTGCACTCTATTGTAACCGGTACACAGTAGTGCAACATCGGCAATAAAAATAATAGAAATCATTACTAACAATCATATTAGCGGTTGTTCGAGGTTCACCTAGCATGCATCACCTTTATTTTTGACAATGTCGAAATTCTTAATCGTGCGCGAATGTTAATCAACATTAAAACTTGCTTGTTTCGAGTTATTATTTCAACTAGTATAATTCGTATGCACTTAGTCTTAAATAATACAAAATACTTATTTAAGTGAGAGAGAGAAATCAAAATGATCAAGGATAAATTACATGAGAAAGAATGAACTAAAATGAGCAAGAGAGAATTGTCAATTATAAACGCAGGATAAATTAGACAAACTGAAGAGAATTTTAGATAATGCAAATCAACCGCGCAGGGCTGGAGATCAAAATATAAACTTAATTAGTTTGGTGCTACTCTGAACATACTCCCCCCGTTGGAAGGTGTAAGCTTTCAACAGTTTCTATAGGAAGCACTGCTATTTTTGCTACCCTAGCAAGGCCATCATCACCATGAATTAGATTTTGAACTCGTCCCAAGCACCACTTTAGCGGCGGTAGATTATCATCTTTGAAGAATTGAAAGTCCAACTGTGCGATAAAAGTGAAATTTTGCAGATTTTTCTGCTGCTTCCCATAGCCCGCCAAAGCGCGGTGAGCGGGGTAGAATGAATTTCCAGTCTACTGGATTATCATGACAGCTCGTTTGTATTGCTTGTTAGTGATTTTGTCTTAGAAGCTGCTGTTTTAGTTCAGTCTGTTCGTTTTTTGCGCCTATAAACTTAGTTGCGTCGTCAGACCCAATTATCCGCGGCTTTCCTCTAATACTTATATAACGTTTAAGAGCTGCGATGAAAGCTAGTATTGTCAAGTCACAAACGACTTCCAAATGAACAGCCTTTGTAGCAAAGCACACAAAAATACAGATGTAGCATTTGGCCGGTGGCCTGTTTCGTACTGATATTTTGAACTAGTTTCGGTTTGAGTCGGTAGCATCTGATACACTTATTTAAATTTTAGCGACAGTTTTGCGTCCTCCAATTGGCCAAAACTGCGAAAATCTGCTAGTGAACTCTGAGGCCCAGCATGCAGCCACTTGCGATGAAGGAAATCGATGATTGAGTTTGTAACTGAATAAAGTCTAGGTAGCAAGAGTGAATGCTTTTCCTCAAAGACTAACTGCGAATTGTGAAGATGTCCTCCTATGCGTAGTGAATCAAAGCATCGATAAATGGGTTGATCGATGTTAGCTTACTTGACGAGGGTAATTATTTGTTTTCCTTAAGCGCCTTGTAGTTCGACCCACAGTGCACTTGCTGAATGTGCCTTACTAGTAGCAGTGTGCCAGCTTATATGTCGTCGACAATGATCGGTCCTGATATTTGTGATGCCTTCTTCATTTTAAGCAGAGAATATTTATGAATGTATGCGAACACGCGTTGAAGCTTGCCGAAAGAATTTAGAAATTTGCAGACAAATGTGATATCTTGTTTAAATGTTGTGACCAACGCGTGCCATCGCCTGTCCGGAAGATCCGGCAAGAATTCTGTATTTTGTGAAGGGTCGGCAAATAAAAGTGAAGGCCCATTATACCAAAGCTTGAAATTTAGAAATTCTGTTGGTGTGCAGCCACGAGAAATCACACCCTGCGTAGGGACAAAATACCGAGTCATGCCAGCAGTTAGCGTTTGAATTTGCGAAGCACGGGTAGAGACGAATACATTAAAATTTGCATGAGTTGCTCGCAACCAGGAGAGAACCACCACTGAATCGGACCAGCAATGAAATGTACGGAAAAGCTCTGTAGATTCAGCAATACTTGAAACTATATCTGGTAGAAGTAATCCTGAAGATAACTCAAGCTTAGGAATAGTTAGTGTTTTTTGCGGTGCTACTCTTGACTTTGCGCAAAGCAAGTGGGTTTTAATTGGAGCTCGAGTTTGTAATTTAGCTCTAATGTAAATGCATGATCTATATGCAACCATGCTTGCGATCGCAGAATGCATGTATTTGAATGTCAGCATTTGGAGCAAGTATATAACGTAGAAATTTTCAAATTGGACACAATGAATGACAATGAATTTGGACACAAATTTAACCATGTAGACTTTTAAGCCTGACTGGTAAGGCATACTTTCGTCCCACTGTAATTTTTCTTTACACAAAGCTTGCATAAAAATTTCCAGTTTTGTGATAATTGGCGATATAAGTCCCAGCGGATCATAACATCTAGCTATTGTAGCAAGTATGGATTCATTTGAGCTAGTTTTCGTTGAGTTGAAACATGAGAGCAACCAAATTAAAAATTTGTCAATAGTCGGGTCCCAGATAAGAGCGAGCGTTTTTATTAAATCAGTGCCGTCATGGAATTTAATGAGTGGCTGACGATTTTTTTGGCTCCACCACAGAGTGCTTCATTATAATTCGAACACCATTTTCGAAGAAGAAAGTTCCCTTTTTTAATAATTGCTTGACCTGTTGACAAATCTCTATGACTTCTTCAATGGTATATCCGCCAGAAATGAAATAGTCGACATAGAAATCCATTCGCACAATCTTAGAGCCAAGTGGAAACGATGTTTCCTCATCCATTGATAACTGATACATAGACCGAATGGCTAGGAATGGAGCTGGCCTGGTCCCGTAAGTGACAGTCTGAAGTTTGTAAACATTAATCCCATTTAGCGAACTATCACGCCAAAGTTTCCCTTTTTGTTGAGTAATCTGGGCTTCGCACCTGTATGCAGCGAAACATCTGTATGTACTTCTATCAATGTATATATCACCGCGCAGAAATTAAAGTCTTTGTCGACATAGATAATCCCTGCGCACGATCTAAGCACCAAGTGAGAAGCTTGAGGTGGATTCCATTGATAACTTAGTGTCATAGCCTGCAATGTTGCTAGAGACATGCAGCTGAGATCCGTGTATACCGTAAGTGATAGTCACTAAGTATTGTAAACTTTAATTTCATCTTAGTCGGGCTCGTCACGCCAAAGAATACATTGAAGTTGATCATCTAGAGCGCAATTATATGACTCGCCAAGCGAATTGAATTTATTTTTTGGTGGCAATCGAACCAAATATTCTCCAGAAGAGGATCGGACGAAATTTTGCATAAAATGCTGCTCGCAAAGAACGTCATCAGTTACGGTTTGAGTTGTAGAAAACCGTTTTTAGTTTCCCAGAAGCGTTTAACGATGTTTGTTAGGGAATCATCCGGCAACTGATGTTCAAATGATTTGTTACGAACTGCTAGAGCTGTCGCTCAATTTTGTGTAGTGATGCCACCAGAAACGATCCACCCCAATCTAGTTTTTGGAAGCGTTGGTAAGGTTTCTGATAACCTAACTTGGCAAACACATATCAGATTGAAAAAAAAAACTTGCGTCAATCAAAAGATCAATGCGCTACGATTTAACGGGTCTGCTAAACTTATGTTTTGGGGTATATCCCAGCCATCAATATTTATATCAAAATTAGGTTGATAATTAGTAATGCTTTTTGTTACAAGTGCCGTGAATGATGCTGTCTTGTGATTTGGCGAAAATGTCAACACATTTGTTGGTTGCGATACTGGACTCTCCTATACCAGATATTATGACAGGCGAGGTGCGAGAGCGAAGCTGTATCAAATTTGCAAAACGTGATTTAACAAATTTTAATTGAGATGCTGAATCTAGGATGGCGCGACAGGGTACAAATAAGCCATTTTTATTCTTTACTAATATTACGGTTGTTGCTAGCAACACACATTCATTTGGGACAACTTTGGAAGGTTTATGTCGAGGGTGAGAAGTAACTGAAGAGCCAAGTGTAGATTGTGATGGTTTAAAATTAACAGATGAACTTGAAGAATTTTTTCGAAATCTTAATTTCCGGATTTGGATCTATAAGCAGCAATGTATGATGTTTTCTTTGACACTGCTTGCAGTTGCCGTATATGCAGTCTTGTTGCTTGTTACCTTTATGTAAATAATTCGTGCAAAAATTGGAAATTTTTGCCTCCTTATATCGTAACGTGGGCGAAAGATTTAAAAATCGAGAGCACTTAAAAATCAAATGTTCCTTTGAATCACATAAGAGACAAGATGATTTTGTTTTAGGTTTGATAGTGGCAACAAGCGCATTTGATGTAAGATTTATAGTTTCTTCCACCTGGTTCCCACCAGTGATTTTTTGTCCAGTTTGGACGATGTCAGATGTATGAGCAGAACTTCACATATTTGTTGTGATGTAGCCAAAGTGCGTAAGGCTCTTAAGTGACCATTCAACTTGTCACTTCGACTGCGTAATCCATTTGTGCCGCTCTTCCCGCCACCTTCCAAATTAAAAATTGTCTTAATGTGTGCCTGAAAATTAATAAGTTTATTATCAAACTAAGGCTTTATCATAGTTTTCTTCGCTTGTTTCAAGCGAACGAACGGTATGCAGTGCTGTACCCTGAAGGTTAGTGATCAGGTGTTGCATTTTTTCCAGCTTTGACATATCGGCATCATTGTGGATAGCGGATATATAAGTACTATGGAATGAGGGCCAATCCTAATATACTCCATTGAATAATGGAATCTTCAACTCGGGAAGACGCGATCGACAACCTGATTGATGAAGTATGGCTTCATCGCCCATGAATTGTCTGACCGTTGACGAGTGAACGGCACTCGCCTTTTGCCTTAGCCTGATCATTCAGGATAGCTTAGACTGAGCTTCAAAATATATGTCGCGCATATGTAAGTCTACATTGTCCCGTAACGCGCTAATGTCAAAGCAAAAGACGAAAGAAACTTCAAAGTTGTACTGCGAGACTAGCAACATTTACATGACTCAGAAGAAAAGAATAATAGCTAAATACAGCAACTGCTAAAAATATGACCATACAAAAGTTACTGCACCCGAGATCCAGTCTGTGTAAAATGCACTGGAAATCACAAGACACTTGCTTGCGACCTCCACATAAAGGATGGTCAAATAAAATGTGCTTTATGCTCGGGAAGACATACCGCAAACTACAAAAGTTGCGAAATATATAAGGCATTAAAAATCCGTCGATTTCCGACTTTGCGTGAGAAAACATTAGACACAGTAGTAAACGATTCTAAATAACTGCACAAAAAGATCCAGAACCCAAAAGCAATGTGAAACCTGTCTTAAGCTACGCAAACGCGGCGAAAGAAAAAATACCGCTAACCAAAAATACAACAACGCAGAATGCTCAAAACTAACCGAGATAATTACAGAAAATGAACAAGTACAAATAACTCAACCAAGTAACTCAGCAACAAACAATAATCAAAACTAAGTTTTACAATCTAGTAACTTACACAAAGAAAAACCCCATACAGATAGCCATCTAAGTGAACTCGAAGCCATGATTAACTAACTGATTAAATCTATTGAAAAAATGATGAACGTCATAAATGTACTTGCGGTGATTCTAAGTAAGCAACATGGCCAGTGAACTAAGAATTCTTGTCTGGAATGCAAATGGTCTAAATAGCCACTCACTTCAACTAAAATAATTTTTAAATGACAACCTTATCGATTTAGCGCTCATATCCGAAACACATTTTACATCAAAACGCCATATGACAATACCACAATAAAATCTTATAAATGCAAACCACCCCAACGGCACTGGCCATGGCTCCTCTATATTAATCAAGAAAAACATAAAATATGCAACAATGCACAACTTCTGCGCTCAACATATCCAGTCTACAGGCATATTCAACTGACAAATATGGTAACTTCACTATCTCATAGGTTTACAGTACTCCTAGGCACAAATTTACGAAGAATGAATACATACTTTATCTGAAAACGCTTAGGCCAAGGTTTATATGTGCAGGCGATTTTAATGCTAAACACATTGTATGGGGTTCAAGGATTACAACCACTAAAGGTAAAAACTTTGTAAGTGCAATACAAACAATCAAAGGGGAGCACATAAGCTTAGGAGAACCAACCTACTGGCCCACAGATCCCAATAAAATTCCGTATAATAATAAACTTGTGCATAAAAAAAAAAAAATTGTAACCCTCATTATTTCTTAATAAAAAATCTACTCGAGCTCTCCTTGAATCATGCGCCACTATTATTGAAATATTTATCGGGAATACAAACAAAACATTCAACGCTCGCCATCTATAATAAGTGAACAGACTGGAACTCCTTTCGAGAATATATTGACAATGAATTTGAAATTAACGTTCCACTAAGAAGCGGTGACGATATCGAGAGCTCATTGATACACATAAATAACACAATACACTTGGCGGCCCTAAAATCAACACATACATTAATACCCAAAACCAAATTGACCGATCCATATCCAAAAGTAAAAAAATTAAAACAGGAACTTCACAAAAAGTGAGAATTAACCCAGTTCCCACCCCTTCAGGGATAACAATCTCGCCGCTATGAAGTGGCCTGGTAAGTGAGCTGCTTAGGAATCTGGAGTGATGAACAGCCACATGCCATACAAGAATTACCGATGCATCCCGAAAAAATGACAGTTTGGTGTGGTTTATGGGCTGGTGGCATTATCGGTCCAGTTTTGGACCTTCCGAATAGACCATTTGAAACGGAGCCGCGGACAACATTTACATGAAGTTGTCTTTAAAACGTAAATAGCAAATGCCTATTAATCGATACAATAAAAATTTTGAATATTTTAAGCAAATTTGAGTTTTTAATTCGATTTTTAAAAAAACTACGCTTAAAAAATCACCCTTTACTATGTAACTCACTGAGGCCAAAAGTAATCCAAATGATGTATCCTGAATGGTCCTAGTGACGTTTCAGGGATTAGGAGGATGACGTTAAAAATGCACTCTGAAATCTACACCAACCTGGCGGTTAGGTTAAAAATGCTATGGGTATGCTCCCAGAAATAAAAAGCAAGGTGCTTGTATCCTGAGTGGTAGTAGTGACGTCTCAAGGAATAGGAGTATGACGAAAAATACCCTGTGAAACTCAACACCAGCCCGGCGAGGTTAAAAACATATTGATTACAATGGTGGATACAACGACAAATAGTCACTCTGCACGAGGTCTCCAGGCAACTGGGAATCTCCCCATTGACCCGCCAGTGGCCGGGCATCGGATGTACAGGCCCTAACATCATTGGGCATAGATAGCGGGATTATTCAGAGTCTCGTATCTACTTTGCTACTGGGTGTAGAGGATACTTGGTCGGAATCGTTAGAGTGTCTTCTACAGGAAGGTAAGCCGGCATCGTCGGTAAAACCTCCGAAATCGCAGGTGGGAAGGCAACACCAGGTACAGGACGTTTTAACACCCTAACTCGATCCTCGGCGGATCCACCAGATTGGAGTCATATATGACCAGCAACTAATAATTGTAGCCAGTTCTGTAAATAACACGGACTCTATGATAGACAGCCACGCTCAGGGAGGGCCTCGGTCCATCCAGATGCAGGCGGCAGAATCTGATCCAAAGGTGGTGGAAGGTTCTAAGGGAGACTTAGCATCCCAGTTGGGAGCCGCCTCACGGAGTAACAAGGGAATGATTGGACCTATGCTGGAGAGACCTCCGAAAGACACCAACAAGAGGAGAAGGAAATGGAAGGCATGGAGGCCAACTGTATCCGCACCAGTAGAGAAAGTTGCTATCTGACCTCCTCTACCTCCCTCGGGTGTCTCGAGAGGGGTTTCTTTTGAGCCTATGTTGGCTTTGTAGTAGTCAGGAGCCGGCAGGAAGGCACTCTTGTCAGGCAACTACTGCGGCACCAAGCAATCTAGAGAGGAGTTGACTCCTCCTTTCCAGAGAGCGAGGTCACTAACGGCGTGGGCAACGCAAAGTCTCAGAAAAGAAAGAGAAAAAAACCGAAACTTTCATCTTCCAACTCTAATGCGACAGCTGTGGAAACACCCATGAGCATGGAGACTGGTCTTACTGACCAGACTGAAAAACCTATCTGCTCACGTGCTTTGGAGCGCTCGGATAAGCCGACAGATGAGCAGCAGCCGCCCAGCTATGCTGGGATGGCAGCAGGTGCCCAACTCTTCAACGACACTGGTGAAATAACTGTCTATCAAAGAGCCGGAGTCGAAGGACATCTTTGGAAGTCATTAGTAGTGATCCATGCTCCCACATTTGAGGGCTCATAGTTGTGCAGATTACTATACAAGTACGATGCACGGACGATCGATCCTTCAAATGGCTGACGTAAAATGTTGCCCAAATACCAGCTATTGGCAAAAACCGGTTCACTGTTGATAAAGCGAAACGACCAAAGCTGGTGAAAGCGATATTCCATATCCCTGGCCCTCTCAGGAAGGCTAAGGAAATTATCACCATGCTCTGCTATCAGAATAAGGGACTTGATTCCACTGATTGGCACGTCTACTCCCACAAGAAACTTGAGCCTAACGGTTCGCTCCTTGTGGTTGCAGTGGATGAACAATCAGCCAAGTTACTTAAAGAGAAGTGGGGCTTACGTTTTTACCTTTTTCTGAGTCGCATCAAAGCTTCTCTAGTAATTAGTAAGAACTAAGTGTAATTATACTGATGTCCAGTCTCATAATTGCTTAGATCAATCTGCAGCATAGCAAAGATGCTACTACTTCACTATGTGGTAGCTTAGCGAAACTGCTGACAAATCCACAAGTAATATTAATACAAGAGCCATCGGTGCACAACAAGTGCATCTGCTGCTTTAGTATGATTACTTGGGGCACCGTCCTCTTTAGGGAGGACTGTGACAGACCGCGGACGTGCATTATTGTTCCGAAGAAATGTTGGACGATGATGCTGAGACAGTTCTGCACACAGGACTTGGTTGCGATTAAAATATCTTATGATAACGGATGAGAACGGTTAGATACGATTGATGTGTCTGCGTATCTTCTATATGATTCGATCTGTCCTCCACCAACAAGAGAACTCTTCGAAATCATAAGATATGCTGAGTCCAACGGACTTGGGTTATAAGGGTTATGAGGTTGCGATGCAAACTCTCAACACAATCAGAACTTACCTCCCACCCGCAAACTTCTGAATAAAGCCCTCAAGACTCAGAAGGAGTCTGTCTGGAATACCTACATTAATGAACATAAAGTGTACTTGTACGTAGACTTTTGTTCTGATCTAGAAGAAACGGGACTGGTAGCCAGGGTGAGCAAAATTCTGCAAAAGGATTCATCAGCCAAGTTTTCAACGCTCCAAAAAGGAGGTGGCTCACACACAAACGCAAAAGGTGAAATGAATTAACTGCGGCTTAACGCGCACTTCCAACGAAACCAAGTAGTAACGGTATAACAGAGGGAATTATTGACATCTCAGGTTCGAGTTACCACTAGGCTAGCTTATTTCATGGCCAGGAAACTGATCTTAAACGAATCCACAAGGTATGATCTATCAGTGTTTAAAGACTACAAGTCGCTTAGTCGCTTAGTTAAAAAAAGGCGGAGGCAAACTAGTGCACTCGCTAAAACATATCTATTCGGGTCTCAAGACCCAACGTACACGTACGTTTGCCTACTTACATCAAACAAGTCATTGACAAACTTGATAAGTGGTGTAACCGACACGGACTGTCTGTCAACCCCAACAAAACTAGCATAATACTGTTTACTAGGAAGAGGCAGACGGATGGCATCCTACCAATCATGTTGAAGGGACGCACACGAGAGCTAAACAGCAAAGTGAAATATTTAGGAATCACTCTAGATAAGAAGCTAAGCTGGAAAGCTCATGTTGAATCCCGTACATCAAAAGCCCGCAGCATCTTCTGGCAGTTTACACGAGCTTTCGGTAAAACATGGGGTTTGAAACCTAAGATGGTACATTGACTGTCACAACTACAATCAGACCAATTTTAACCTATGCAGCTGTACTCTGGTGACCAAAAACCTGTCTCAAAACGACAATCAAGGTGCTAAACAAGCAAGTTTAATAGACATGGTTCACCATTGTCTCTATCTTCTGATATTACACCACTGACTGTTTCTCTGCAGAGAGGTGGAGAAAGTGGAACTCACACAAAGAGAAATGTGGATTCAACCACTGGAACTCCTTGATAGCTTCACAATATATATATATATAGATTTCATACTGACGGCTCCCTCACATCATCGGTGCAACCACTAAACCTGTGGAACCTGAACTCATAATCCCAGTAAGCTCTGCAGGGGGAAATCTCTGGATCAGAAACAGAAACAGAAAAGAAAAAGTCCATAAGAGAAGATTGTCTCCTTTTGTTACCTGCAAACTTACAAAAGGGTTCTTGAAGGCGCCCAATAGCAAAACTGGGGAATTCTTGCTCAAGCGTATCAGGAAAGACTGTCGATTGCTAGTAGGTGCCCTCATATAACACAATCAGATTAGGAGTCATCTTTCTAGAATGGGAATTGCGATTGACAGAATATTTCGTAGAGACAAGTGATCATTTTCTGGTCGATGGTCCTACCTTTTCACAGATAAGAAGAAGCTCTTTTGGGTCGGACGTCAACAGACTGAACGACTTTCAGTCTAGGTCTAGATCAAATCTGATGGTTTCTGAAAAGAACCAAGCAATTTTACTAAACAGGGGTACTATCGTACAATGGACCATGAGTCTGAGTGCTGCAGAGTTTCTGACTTACTAGCCCTAATCCTCCCTTTAATAATAAAAAAAAAAAATTCCAATTCCCAGATGACAAAGCAAACTACAACAGAGCAAGCTAGAATCTAAACAAACAATTAAAAACTTGATGATGACTTACAAATACCTAACTATTTAACTTGTCTCAATCCCACAACAGACGCACACTTTTCGCAATGGAAAGCGGCAAAAAAGCGGGGCCACATTAGCCCCAATTACGTAAAGACAACGGATAATGGGTCAAAACTAATGAAGATAAAGCTAAGACCTTGGCTGACTTTTATGAAGATGTATTCTCGAACGGACGACTAAACAGCAACAATAAAAATTACACCATTTAAGACACATAACATATCCGCACTACATACTGCATAAAAAAACAGTTAAAGGTTAAGAAAGCACCAGGATCCCACCAGATAACAAGTTTTATTCAGAACCAACTCCCACTAAAGGCAATTGAGTACTTGCGAAACATCTACAATGCCATACTTCAGCCAAACTATAGGGTGATTTTTTAGCTATTATCTTTTTGGCAACACAGGTTTAAACAGCTGACGCACGTTTCTTGTTTTGTTTCACTGTCAAACATCTTCAATTTGGTCTATAATTTAACCATGAATCGTCTTACAAACGAACAACGCTTGCAAATTATTGAATTTTATTATCAAAATGCGTGCTGTGTTAAGAAAGTTCACTTTCACTTTTTTACCGAAAAATCGTGTTCAGCGACGAAGCTCATTTTTGGCTCAATGGGTACGTAAATAAGCAGAATTGTTGATTTTGGAGTGAATATCAGCCAGAAGCATTGCAAGAGCTACCAATGCATCAAGAAAAAGTCACAGTTTGGTAAGGTTTATGGGCTGGTAGCATCATTGGACCGTACTTCTTCAAAGATGATGCGAATCGTAACGTAACTGTGAATGGTGAGCGCTACCGTGAGATGATATCCAACTTTTTTTAGCCCAAAATGTAAGAGCTTGACTTGCATGACATGTGGTTTCAACAAGACAGCACGCGCAACAATGGACTTATTGAGAGGCGAGTTCGGTGAACATTTTATTTCACGTTCGGGACCAGTCAATTGGCCGCCTAGATCATGCGATTTAACGCCTTTAGACTTTTTTGTTGTAGGGCTATGTTAAAGCTCATGTCTATACAGACAAGCCAGCTTCAATTGACGCATTGGAAGACAACATTGAAGCATTTATTCGTGAGATATCGGCCGAAATGTTGGAGAGGAGTATGCCAAAATTGGACTAAGCGGATGGACCATTTGAGGCGCAGTCAAGGTCAACATTTGCATGAAATAATCTTCAAACATTAAATTATATGGACCGTACTATCGATTCAAATAAAGATTTCATGCATTTTTCTGAATTTTATGTGTTTTTTTTTAAAAACTTTCCTATAGCTTTTAAAAAATCACCCTATATTTCCTTTAATTATAGAAAATCTCTCAAATAGTGGCCATACCCAAGCCAGGAAAAGACGCAACCAAAACTTTATCATACAGGCCCATATGTCTTCTCCTATTTTAATATTCTCAAAATTTACCTCACTGACCGACAATTCTACGTCAAATTTAATGACTCCACATCCAGCCTGCGTAAAATTAGAACTGGTATTCCTCAAGGCAACGGACTTGGTCCAATATTGTACACACTGTACACAGCAAGACATATCGGTTCTTAAAAACAACAATGCGATGCTAGCCACGTTTGCCGACGACACTATACTGCTACATGCCCACAAAAACGTTTCTAATGCAACAAGCGAATTGCAAAAGACTCTTGACACAACAGTAAAATGGTGTAAAGGATGGAATATAAAAATAAACCAGCAAAAGACGCAGAAAATAACATACAAGACCAAAAGAATTTACCCAATAATACATACTAAAATCAACGGATCTGACACTCCCATAGACAACGTGGTGAAATACTTGGGGTTGCACATAGACAGCAAACTGACTTGGAAGCAACATATTATTAAAAAAAGAAACCAGATCGATCATGAAGTACAAGCAACTTTATTGGCTGCTCAATCGAAACTTAAAGTAATCAACATATAATAAACTCTTGATATATAACGCATTAATAAAACCAATTTGGACTTACGGACTTCAAGTATGGAGGACAGAAAAAAATCTAATCTTGCCATAATACAATGCCAATTCCTGCGCGAAATTGTCAAAGCACCATGGTATGTCTTAAATTATGACATCCATTAAGAACATAACGTGCTGACATCAACCAACAATCGAGGTCCACTACTACAATGAAATAAATATGCTACCAACACTCGAGCTAACCCTTCCAAGAAGACTATAAAGATGATGTCCAATCGATCTAATAAAAAGACATGACAAAATAAAAGCTTCAATTAATTTTAATTAATAAATAAGCAAATCAAAACAGGACTCTTTCCTTGCATGCATAGGACGGTACAGTATCTCACGAAAGCGGGGAAGCTGTGAGTAGTACCTGCTTGCAGCAAAGGTGACCTCACTTAGATACATAAAATGTGAAAGTCATAAGTACTGTCCATATAACTTATTTAAAATACCGCTTACTCTCTAAAAACTGTATGCAAGTTGAAATTTAATTGAGACACATTTGGGAAATAAAAACAAAAAAATAAATATATATTGCTACTAGGCATTCTCAGGCTTTTGTTAAATGTTTTGTGAAATGTCAAAAAGCTTGAGGTCACTTGTTAAATTTAAATCGTGTAATTGTGAAATCTAACAGCTGATTTTTGTAAACAAAGTAGACAAGCAAAGCAAAATGTCGTAACGGAATATAAAGAAACTTTTAGAGGATTCTACCATCAATGAAGCGCTAAATAGATTGCATTTACTGGCAGGTATGTTAGTGAAATATATTTTTATGTAAAAATATTCTGCATTATTTATTTATTTGCAGCAAACGAAAGTGAAAACAACACTGATGTTGAGTAAATAATAGACAATGCATTAGAAGATGTTCTTATTTGCATGTCACATCGACGTGGAATGATTTTTTATGTGCTGAAATCCAAAGAAAAGCGAGAAAACGTTTTTACGAGATTTGATAACAGCCGATTTCAGACAATTTTACATGTTAAGAGACCACAAGTCGAAATGCTTGTTGGTTTAATCAACATGGACATGGCTTTCAGAACAAATAAAATATGTTGGCCTCGCCTAATGCAGATAAAATAAGAAGTACTTTACAACTTAAAAAAGTTCTTGTTCATTTGTATATTTAAATTCCATATCGCATTTGTATTTTTATAATTCCAATTTGGTTTCCATTTTTTGTTTCTACAACTCGAATCTAATTTTAAAATCATATGTTCCCGGCAAATTTTTGTAATCAAATTTAAAATTTGTCACTTAAATGTAGTAGCTTTTGCCATTATAAGGGAAATAAATTTCAGTATTGAAAAATGCGGGCACAGGGTACCTCATTTCGTCACAACATGTGAACGGCAAAAAATCATACACAGGCCTGGGGTATGACTAAATGTATCATGGTGTAATGATTAGAAGGTGACGCCAATTGGGCCTGCTTCTCTCACAAAATCGGACCACTCTCATTAGAAGGCCGCCATTTTCTGCATGTGACGTCATAGGACAAATTTAGGGTATTTTTTAGCTGAAATTAGTGTTGAACATTAAGAGGGAATGTAGTGCAAATAGCAAAACTAGTATTGTGAATTGTATTGGTTGCGTTTTGATCAGCTGTGTTATTGTAAACAAAGTTAAAATTCAAAAATTCAAATTAGAAATGCAGTGTGCAGTGCAAAATTGTAGTAATAAAACGACTGCCAATAATGATAGATGCATAAGTTTTTTTGCCTTTCCAAGCAGCAAAAAAGTACGGGATCAATGGCTTAGGTTTTGCGACAAAACCGATCCGCTAAGTAATTATTGGCGAGTATGCGAATATCATTTTCGTATCGAAGATATAATTGGCAAAGTTCAACGAGACCTTGGTAAGTTTGCAAATTAATTGAATATACTGTTTAATGTGCAACGGAATAATTCTTATTATTAGGAGTACCACAATTACCGCAGATTAAAAGATTGCTTCGACACAAAGGATCTAAGTGTTGATGAGGCAACTTACACTTGGGTCGATCAATTGAGCGAAGGCGGTCTTTTTAAACCGTCAATGCCTATGATGGAAAAAATGCAAGCGATGGAACACATTTTTCGCCAATTCAACGGCGATGAAATACTTATCACAAAAAATTATTTACAAATGCACATTGATGCAGCGAGAGATATCGAATGCCACCCCAACGTAAAAAAACTTTTCTTCAGGGCACGTATGTTTTTTACTATAAAAAAACTTAATCGTGAAATGGCGAATAATAAAAGCCGCATATCCAAGAAAATGAATAAAATTATAAATTGACAAACAAAACAGCAACTTTTCTTTGGATTATGGAACTTTCAGGTAGCAGAACATGAAAGTTATCGCAAATTTAAACAAGTAATAAAGCAATCAACATAATTTAGTTCACATACATAACACCTGTTGAATTATTTATTTACAAATTGCAATTCAGTCCAAACATATGATAGTGTTGTGTGGCGTAAAAATGTTGAAATCAGCTCAAAATACCCTAAATTCATGTGACGTCACATGCAGAAAATGGCGGCCTTCTAATGAGAGCGGTCCGATCAGGGACGCAAATTGGCGTCACCTTCTAATCATTACACCATGGATTGACGCCACCTTCTAATTATTACACCATTGTCAAAAAGTACGGAAACGGAATTCAGAACCAGGGGGATAGCTGTGTACAACCAGATTTCTTGCAGTCGGTCCGAAATGTTACTACGCGAATGAACAATTTTGTACAACACAACTAAATTAAACTTTTTTCCATCGACGTAAAATGCGGGCGCTCACTGCGATAAGAATTTCTAAAATCAAACAACAATTATATTGAATGTGCTGAAATTTTAATTCGCCACGCTTACATTTGAATTTCTTGTTTCCTGGTTGTTCTCGTAAATTATATAAAGTTCTAACATATACAAATAAGCCTTAATTGTTATTCATGTTGTTTCTATGTATATCGCGCTGTGATAAAAGAAATTAAAATCAATTGTAAAAGAAAAATTTATTTATTGTGGACGGCAAAACTTGTATCAATAAAAATCTGAGACAATAACAGTCTTAAAAAAAAAATAAGTCATTAAGATTAGGTAAAACATCAGTTCATGCAATGTTTACAATGTGAATGAAACTTGAAAGAGGCCAGTTGGCCACAATAATTATTTTTTTGATTTTAACCTTCAACATTAAAAGGATGCTCTGCACTCACATACGAAAGACTGTGTTTCTTTGACTCAACAAATAGTCATTGATTTTGCTTTTTTAATTCGGTTATTCGTAGTGCATTTTCCTTTTTTGAATTACCATATACAGTCAGTCAAAAAAATTTTGGCACATCCAAATTCTTTAAGGAAATGTGTGATTCATTACTTATTAATAAAATTTTTTTTTATTTTATTTTTCATGCAGTTAGATTTATTCATAACAAATACAACGCACCCAAAAATGTCCTGATATCTGACACTCAACTAAAAATAAAAGAAGAAAAAGAGATTAAGCATCAGTAGACCGGTGCAAGTATTTGCGCTGAATGTAATATCAGAAAAGTATTCGAAAGAAAGGGGTATTTTTATTATAGTTAGTTATTATTATAGTTAGTTCCGTTATTTCCATTATTATAGTCTTTGATTAATTTTATCTTTTCTTTGACCTGTAATATTTTTTCCTCATTTTACTGGCTAAACTTACAGTGATTGATTAGGTTAAAAGCCAAATATAAACATCGTTGCATTTATACAATCAGAGTTGTATGAAATTTAATTTTCAAATGATGGTAACTGATTGCTGTTATGCAGGAAATGCGTTTAAGCAATTTGCATATAAGGGATCCATTTTCTATAAAAAATTTTTATAAATTCGAAAATACACAACATGTCTTACATGTATGCGAAAATTACAATTTAACAGGCCCTTACTGTATTCTATTGTGTGTTCAATCATCTCACACATATGTACTTGTTTGGTACATATAACGTATATGCAGTAAGAAATAAAGAACCCGACTCAACTTCTCGTTCTGTCGTCAGCGTCTGATTATTTGCGTTTTTTTGGGTTTGCTGTATTAATAATGTATTATGTACACATTCGGAAAACTGGCAAAAAGTTACGACTCAGTCCACAGCCTGGGTGGCGCAAGTCACCAAATCTCTAATTGCTTGGTATAAATTGTTTCCTTGATTTAAGTCGAACCAAAAATTAAACAGTGTTCGTTTTTGCTCAGAATGAGCCTGGGTGGTGACAGCACGAAATTTTGACACTTAATATATTAACATAAATTTTCATAATAAATGGTGTATCACCATCATAACAAGCTCGATGTCTCTGCCAGTGTTATTTTCAGTACAATTTTTCACCTCTAGTACTTGGGTTGAGTTCATTTTGATGATTAATTTCAATGTAATTGCCAAGAAGCTTGGACTAGAAACCAACAAGTATTGTTCTACAAGTAATTAAAAATACTTTCTGAGTCACCGGTAATGAATCCTATTGAACTAATTTGCACTTACTGAAAAAAAAAACTTCGAGTTCACCAGATAACATCAAGAGATTCTCTAAAATATCGCACGAAGAAACATTCTACTTAAAAGAAAGGTACCTCCAACCAAGTACTAGAGGTGAAAAATTACACTCAAAATAACTTTTTTGCATAGGTTTGCCAATACTTTTTTTGCATGATTTTCCGCGACTTTTTTTCTGCTTCTTGTATTTTGAGTTGGGTGTGAGGTTTCGGAACATTTTTTGGTGTCTTGTATTTGTAATGAATAATTTTTAAAACAGCATTAAAAAAAATTGTCAAAAACTTTGTTAATAGGTAATAAATCACACATTTTCTTAAAAAAATTGAGTCTGCCAAAACTTTATTGACTGGCTGTGCATATGTACAGCTGTGTTCAATAAAATAGTAGTGCAGCTCAAAACAAAAGGTTTTTTTCGACATGTCGAAACTTGCAAGTTGAACAAGTGTTCACATTTTTTATAGATTAGAGTGCAAAGAAGAGAATTCGAATAGGTCCCGTTAATTTCGCCTTTGTATTGGTGTAATTTTGAAGACTTTCGAGAAATACCCCAAAATTTGGCTGTTCAATAAAATAGTAGTGCTGGCTGTGAACACTTTGAAAAAAAATTATAAAAGTTTATTGGCAAAACCAAAAGCTGCATTAGTAAGTTTAATTTAGTATTAAACATTTTTAATTGATATTTAATTGTTTTGCAACAACATTTTATCTCTAGTGGGTAGAGGAAAGCATTGCTCGGCTAAGAAAAGAGATTTAATAGTTAGCCTTAGATCAAAAGGCAAAACTTACAAAAAAAAATGAAGATATTGTAGCCTGTGCAAGCTACAATGATATTTAATGCCATCAATAATAAAAACAAGTCAGAAAATATTGGTAAACAGCGTAAAACGACCTCTTCAGAAGATAGGGGTTTTGTGCGTTTAAGCCAAAAAATGCCACCAGCATGTTCCAAACCCATAAAAAATGATTTAAATTTGTCGGAAAGTGAAGTGACAGTTCGTCGTCGACTAATTGATCATAATTTAAAAACCAGAAATCCTAGAAAGGTACCAATTTTGACTAAGAAGCACGTGTCAGCACGAATACATTTTGCAATAACTCATTTGAAATGGCCCGCAGAAAAGTGACGCTATATATTATGGACGGATGAGAGCCAAATTGTTTTATTTGGTAGAACAGGCTCTAGGCAGTATGTGCGACCACCACCAAACACTAAATATAATCCCAGGTACACTCAGAAGACAGTTAAGCATGGTGGACTGAGTATTATGATATGGGCTTGTTTTTCCTACAATGGCGTAGGTCCTATTCATTTGGTAAACAGTATTAAAGACAAAAATGTTCACGTTGATATATTTAAAAATACAATGTTACCATATGCCAGGATAATGACCCAAAACTCACGAGTAGGCACCTAAAAGATTGGTCTACATCCGAAAAGGTCAACTTGCTGCAATGGCCAGCTCGCTCCCCAGATCATATTCCGATCGAAAACTTATGGAGGGATGTAAAACGGTTTGTAGCAATGACAAATCATTGAAACAAAGCACAGTTTTGGCAAGTAGTTCAGGAGGCATGGGCTCAAACTCCCTGCAAGCGTTGCCAGGACCTAATCGATTCCATACCACGCCGGTGCAATGGCGTTGTTAATAATAAAGGATTTACTACTAAATATTAATCTGTAACAAACATGTAGATCATATATAATTAATTTTGACTTAAGTTAAATACATTTCTTTTACTTTTGTTGTGACCACTACTATTTTATTGAACAGCAAATTTTTCTTATATTTTCTTGTTTATGCCCTGGAGGGTAAATCAACCTATGTTTTTAACCAAACCAAAACGTACAAATATATATACATATATATATAAATACACATATATATATATATACATGCAGCCATCTAGATACATACAGCTGTGTTCAATGAAATAGTAGTGCAGTTGAGCAGTTGTGCAGTCTCAACTGCACTACTATTTCATTGAACACAGCTGTATGTACTAGATGGCTGCATGAATGGATTCAAAAAGGCTCATTTGGCATCCAATCCAAAATTGAATGAATGCGAGTCCACATTCATTGTAATAAATATGAATGAATATAAATATTGGACTGAATGAATCAAAAGCCAACTTACTCAATTTTTTTTTTTTTTATATATATGTAAATTTCCTTAAATCATTAATCATTAAACAAAAGTACATTTTGAGCATTTGACATATAATCCTTTTACTAAGGCATATAGTTATATAAGAAAATGTGTGTGTGGCTAGGCATACGCTTGGGTTGATGTGAAACATGCATTGCTCAATAGCTGCTTCATGTAAATAATACACATACACAGAGAGCGAGACAAAAATAAAATATTCAATTTAATTTAAATGTAAGTAAAGACATGCATTTCAATATTTTCATATATAATAATTCATATTATAAACTAAAAATAAAAAACCAGGACATTTTTTTTCCAATCATTGGAATTGCAGAATCCATGCATTCATAATTAGCAGCAAGTGGATGGATTATGCAATTCTAATGAAAAAAAAAAAACAATATTATGTTTAAAAAAACCCAAAAAGGGTCACTGCTGGCGGCTAAATCCTTGAATCGAAATATCTGAAGAAAACACCGAAATGTTTGTTTTTGTGTTCAATGTTTGACCAGTGTAGCGTCTCCTTAAGGGTTACAAATTTTTGATAGAATGGATTTATGAATGTTGTTTTTTGACATAGTTTACGTCTTTCCTCTGGATATTTGTGTTTTCGAAATACGAATTATGGAAGCGGTAAAAAGTTTTTATTTTAAATTCAATTATTTTATTCAATCTATTTAAAATAAGAATTTTTTAACTTCTACCCTTGGAAAATTAACCATAGCACTGTTTATCTATGTCAGATCAACCTGCCTTAATAAAACTTCTCTTTGACACCAGACCATTTAGAACGAATGGTGTTTTTATGTTTATTAATTTCTACAGCCTGTGTTTTACCAATATCGAAACTTTAAAATCACACTACATTAGTGTCCGAATACATTCGTATTTCAATTAAAATGGGTAATTTGAATATTGAATGAGACTTTCGAATACAAAAATTTAAACAAATTAAATGAATTTGAATATGAATTAGCATTGAATGAAGAAAAGAAGAACATTCAAATCAAAATGAATGAATAAGAATGAGCAATGAAATTAAAATGAATGAGTGATGAAAAAGCGAACTTAGTTTTTTAATTGTTTGAGGTTTTAAATTTACTTAGCAAAAGTTGTTTAAAACTTTTGTTTTCACATTTATATCAATTTTATATATAAACTAGTAATCCCGGCGCGCTTCGCTTCGCGTTTTTTTTCTGTCCAGCTTGTGCAACCATCTTCGTTTGTCGAGGTCTCGGCAAGCATTTTTACCTCTTTTTTTTAAATGAAGACGCTGATAATAATTAAGCAATAGCGAGCTACATATATTTATTAACAATTAGCCGCGCCAGCGCATATAACCATCGGACATGTTGGACCTTCGGGCCATCGGGCCATGAGAAAAAAAGAGAGCACATGCTTTTTCTTTGTCCAATTAGTAATTCCTTCAAATATCCTAATTAGAATCTGGTAAATCGATACTGCGATGGTAGCGCAGTCTGCCGGATCCAATGTGAAACATTCCAAAATCAATGCGATAGGCTTTTTCTATATTAAGGTGACGATGAGAATTTTTTTTTAAATATGATTAAAACAATGTCTCAATAATGTTCTGCGCTTTTAAGATAATAATTTAATATAGAAAACACAGAAAATGATCAAAACATCAATAGAAAAATGCAACTCTGGTAGTTTTTTGCATGGCAACCCTGCTTGCAAATTACGCTCACCAAATTTAATACTCAATTTTTTGCAAACGAAAGAGCGTAGGCACAGTTTCCCGTGTGTGTTTATTGTAGTTTTTGTTGTTGTTGTTGTTGTTGTATTTGTACGAAATGCGTAAGCATTGATTACGAAATGGCTAAGCAGTAATTGAAGCCTTACTAATTAATCAAAAATTAATTAAAAAACATTATCCAGTGGACCAAATTGTGAATCTAAACCATCCTCGAATCTCCCTGAATACACACAAAAAATTTCATCATAAACGGTCCAGTCGTTTAAGAGGAGTTTAACGACATACACACGGACAGTAGAAATATATATATAAAGATATATAAATGCAACATCTTTTTATACCCTGTACCAAAAAATGGTAAAGGGTATATTAAAGTTGTGCAAATGTGTGTAACGGCAAGAAGGAGGCGTGGCAGACCCCATAAAATATTTATATTCTTGATCAGCGTCGAAAGACGAGTCGATCTAGCCATGTCCGTCTGTCTGTCCGTCTGTCCGTATGAACGCACGGATCTCGGAAACAGTAAGAACTACAATTACCAAATTTGGCACGAAGACTTTCATAATCCATAGGCATAACGAGTTTATGTTTTTTTTTCGATATTCAACCTATAATATATAGCTGCCATAGGAACGATCGGCCGTAATCCCATATGAAGTATCAAAACCTCTTTTGTTTTTTAAGATATCGTTACCAAATTTTGGATTTAATAGTTCTAGCCAATGTCCAATTACATGTCTAAAACCGATATACAGTTCACTATATCATATAGCTATCATAGGAACGATCGGCCGAAAAACAGCATTTACTGAGAAAAATTTTTTGTTTATAAAGATATCGTTACCAAATTCTGGATTTAATGATTCTAAATAATATCCAATCATATTCCCGAATATGATAAATATTGGTTTACTATAACATATAGCTGCCATAGGAACGATCGGCCAAAAAATGCCTTTTACTAAAAAAAAAAAATTTTTTTATTTTGAGATATCCTTACGTCATGAATACAAAATATTAAAGAAACAAAAAAATGTATTCAGTTTTGGATTGGGTACAGGGTTTTCTATAGTCGGTTACGCCCGACTATAGCCCTGCCTTTCTAGTTTTTTTTGTCAACTTAATATGAAACTGCATTTCCCCATTTTTTCACCCTCTGAGCCGCGTTGGGTTTTATGGACCAATATAAAGTTTTTCCTCTTCAAATTTGCAGTTCTAAGCAGAGGACTTTTGCGAGAAATTAGGCAATAGGCATTTTTTTTAAGTAAGATTGGGTTAGTCAAATTATACTATTAGTATAGCTACTCAAGTATATTTTTATAACAAGTAGCTAATGTAAATACTAAATTGGATTTATATCAGATCTATTGGACTTGCGTTAATTCATGCGTCGGTAACATATTAATCTCGTTGTTTTGGTGGACTTCAACTTTAGAAAAGTATCTTCGTGACGTCAATTTGGTTTCTTCATCAATCGTCGTTAAGTTTAGATCCTTGTGAAGCTCGTAGTTGGATATGTATCAAGGTGCGTTAGTGATTCTTTTTAGTACTTTCGACTGCTGTCTTTGTATAAAATTAGTATTAGATTTTTTCGCGGTTCCCCATAGTTGTATTCCGTATGTCCAGATAAGTTTGATCATTTGTTTATAAAGAAGTAACTATGTTGTAAAGTGACAGCTTGGAATTTTTGTTAATATATAAGTTTCGTTCATTGATATATTTATTGGTGCGAACACTCGTCTTGTAAATGACTTGTGTTTTTAGTTCATTTACTTTTACATTTCATAATTTAAACCAATCAAGCGTTTTGGTTAACTGTGTTTGAAGTTTCCTACTTCTAGAGGTCTGTATTAGCACAAAGTAGTACGGTATCATCAGCAAATGTGGCTATCATTGATTCCTCGTCGTCAGGTGTAGGAATATCTGCTGTGTATAAAGTGTAGAGCAGCGGGCCAAGAACGTTACCTTAAAGGACTCTTAGGCATTTGTAACGAAATTTTTTGGACCGTCCCATTACTATGACAACAAATTTGTATGTTTTTCCTTCATCTCGGCCCAAATGGGTCGTCTTTTATTATTGAAATATCATAATTAAACTTTCATTTAGCTTAATCTCCTCGAAATCCTACTTTGTACAACTAAAGAACACTTTAAATTTATTTGCTTCAAGTTTTTACTAACACGCACCTATTTTAATGTCCAGGAACGATCAGCCGAAAAACCACATTTCCTAACCAAAACCCTTTTGTTTTTTAAGATATCGTTTCCAAATTTTGGATTTAACCGGTCTCGCTAATGACAAATCACATATCTGAATATTATGTATATTGGTTTACTATATCATATAGCTGTCATAAGAACGAGCGGCCGAAGAACTACATTTACTGAGAAAAATTTATTTGTTTATTAAGATATCGTTACCAAATTTTGGATTTGATTATTTTAAGTAACATCCAATTATATTTCTGAATATGATAAATATCGGTTTACTATTACATATAGCTGTCATAGGAACAAACAACCGAAAAATTCCTTTGACTAAAAAAAAATTTTTTTTTTCCTTGAGATATCCTTATATAATGAATACAAAATATTGGAGCAACAAAAAAATATTCAATTTTGGATTGGGTACTGGATTTTCTATAGGCGGTTACGCCCGACTATATCCCTGCCATTCTAGTTTATATTTCAAAATTGATTAATTAAAACTTCAAACGTAAAAACTTAAGAAGCCCGCAAACTTAATGTGCAATGTAGTGCACAGATTCTCGTTCACATTGAAGACAAGTAACTGTTCTATTGATGTCATCAATTGTCGGCAGTTTCGAGTGAGCCCATCATGCACAAATCTCGATTTCAGTTTCTGATTATTTTATGTGTAACTGACCTGGCAGACGTTGTACTGCTCTTTTTTCCACATGATGATGTAATCCAAAATATCGCTCCATTTTGATTATAATTCATAGCGGGCCCGGCAGATGTTTTACTGCCCATTTTTATAAGGTATGCATTTTTATTGTCTTTTATATATATAGGCGTGTCACCGCCCACTTTTATTATGCACCTTATTTTTCCCGGTGTTCTTTACATATATACCAAATTTCATCCACCTACCTTAAATACTTTAAGAGATACAACGATTTTAGTTTTTCGCTTATATGGAGGGGGTGGTAGCTTAAAATTACTGTGCCAGAAACCTTCTCAGGAGTAACTCAACAACTTTCCAAGTTTCATCCCGATCGGTCAAGTAGTTTTGAAATGCATAGGAATCATAAACACACATTCATTTATATATATATATATATATAGATTAGAAACTTGCCCTTATTGCAAGGATTTTGCTACATTCGAATAAATTCATAGATGATATTAAAAAGTTAAGATGTGAAATATCTCTTCGCTCGCTAGTGTGAAAGTTGATTTAGATCTCCTTGACTGAGTCAGTATATATATACACCCATGATAAAAATAATAAGTACATTGAACAATTTTCACTTAAACTTCTCATAAATTCTTTTCCTGCTAATATATTCTAAAAAGTAAAATTAATTCTTATTCTCTTAAGCATTAAAAAAAGTAAGGAACTTCAAGGAGAATCATTGGTATTTAAGAAACTAAAATAAATTGTCACTCAGTACTCAAAATTGACCTGATCAAAATAATAAGTACATCTTACGTTTTTGTACATTATAACGTGAAAACTCACAATTTTTATGGGTATTTGTTTAAAAAACATAAGTATTACTTAATATAATGTAAATCATTGGAAAACATACATAAAAGCATTTTAGGATAAAAATGGGTCGTAATAGTCATTGTCCTGATGAAGAGCCAGGATTGGTATTAAGCCTCAGAAATCAATAAAAAGCTTTGGAAGACATTGCAAAATCGCTTTAGCGCTCGTTGTACTTTGTATAAAAAGAAACCGGGAAAGGAAACTCATAGTAGACCACTTCAATGCTTGATTGTCGCATAATCAGACTTGCCAAAGAAAATTCTTTTAAGTCCTTAAGGATGATTTCGGCAGAAATTGATAATGTAGAAGTCCTCCGACAATTCTCCGACTCTTACAGAAATTAAACCTGTTGAGAAGAATCGCCAGAAAAGTTTACTTGATGGGTAAGCGAAATTGCGAAGTTTATATATATATTATATATAAATATATTTTGCGCTAATCATGCATTATTTATGACAATAAGTGTGTGCAAAATATATTCTTTCAGTTTATTCAAAGCAAAATTCTGTTGAGAAGAATCGCCAGAAAAGTTCACTTGATGGGTAAGCGAAATTGCAAGATGAGGTAACAATTTGCGAAACTTCGAAATTTCGCTATTTCGCAATTTCTAGTCAGTCAAAAAGCCCTTGTAGCACTCAGACTCTTGGTCCATTGTACTATAATATCCCGTCTAGTCAAATCTCTTAGTTCTTTTCAGAAACTTAAAGATTTTGTTTAAACCTAAAGACTGAAAGTCGTCCAGTCTGCTGACGTCTGACCCAAAATTGCTCCTTCTTATCCGTGAGAAAGCTGGACAACCGACCAGCAATTGTTCGGTTGCCCCTGCTTCCTCTAGACAAGTGGGGTACATTGTGTTAGTCGCAAGTGTCATTCTAGAAAGATGGTTCCTAGTCTGGTTGTGTCCCGTGAGGGCACCCACCAGTAATCGACAGGCTTTCCTGCTGAGTTTGAGCAAGAATTCCCTCGTTTTGCCGTTGGGCGCTTTTAAGAAAG